>JAVHJO010000008.1:1800000-2073609 GCA_036971675.1 Orbilia ellipsospora
AATAGTGTAGTAGTTCGTGGGCTAGTATTTAATCCATAGCAGCAGGGAAATATATTTTAGTAGGAATGAAAGTAACCTCCTGGTTACCAGAGCCTGTACCTTCTCGCACATCATGAATACATATTTTGGCGATCAGGTGATTAGCCCTCATCTGTGACCTTAAGACTTAATAAAATCATGCATATTTGATAGGGGGGTTTTTTTAACTTAGAATACACATTCCGGTGTAGAATAGTCCAGAATAAAACCGACCCATCCTCGGTCTTATGGAGCTCTAGTGGAAAATCCATAGATTTGCCTCGCACGTCTATATTTCGATGAGAAACCTTCCTATTCATTCGGGCGATGCAAACCAATAGTTACAAACCAATTGCGAAACCATTGAATAACAACGAATGATTCCTCACACTTTTGTTATATCCATTAAAATGATTTCTTTCTCTTTTTTTTTTTTTTTTTGATGCAGTATCTTTAGTGTTAAACTTTCGTTTCTACTATTTTAAAAATGCAACAACGCTGTAAACGAAACGGAAGCACAGTTGCAGACTCTGATCACAAAAGATATAATCCGTTGACATACGAGAATATCTTTCGATGACTATCCTCCGAGCTCCACAAAATCAAAAATCATGATATTTTAATTTAACTACAAAATATTATACGAGCACATAGGAAAAGACACTCCAATCAAATAACTCAAGAGATTTAACCAAATACGGACTACACCAAATCAGCAGCTCCAATTAATCCAAGCGCAATTGTGCGCAACCCAAATATAAATGATAAAATTCAAATATGCAAAAATAGTTAGGATGAGGGAGTTACCTTTATATCATCTAAAACCTCACGCTGCTTTTCTTCAAAATACCCCTAGTGCACTCATTCATCTCTTCATCCTTGACCTCCCTAAGCCCATCATCCCATCTCCCTCCAAAAACCCATCTATTTCACCACTAGGAACACTATTCAAATATATTTTGCTGGTATATAACTCCCACACCCACATTGAGAACGCATACATATTATCTTCTTTTGAAGGAGGATCGTACGGGTTTCGAGCTCTGTTGTACCAGACTGTGCTATTCCCAACCACCAGCACCTTCCAAGCCGCGTGGGATTCATGAGCTGACCTTGCAATCTCCCAATCACAAAGACTTACTCCCACATCTTTACAGAGTAAGAAGTTTGGCAGCACTGTATTGCTATGCAGCATTTTATATCTTGTGCGTAACCTCTCCACAACCGCAAGAGTTTCGAGCCTTATCTTCGCAAGTTCTTTGATGTCGGGTTTGGGAATGGTTTCGAGGTACTGGACTAATGGCGTCGCTATCTCGATGGCCATGCCCATCTTCCGGGGGTGACCGTTGGGGAGATCGAACTTCAAGATACGATCTATTACCCTTACGCCGCAACCTTTGGCACGGTCTGCCGTTTCTATTTCTTGAGATGAAGAGCATTTCCTTGTTGCCATATCTCTATACTCCAAGATGCCGTCGTCTGGCTAAACGGGTGCTTTTATTATCGGATGCTCTTCTTTAAGTTCACATCTGTGTTCCTTCTTATAAAGCTCGCTCTAGAGAATATCGTGATATTGGAGATCCTCGGAAGCCGGTGTGGAAGAAGACGCTATAGTTTGTGACTTGGCTTCAGATAAGAAAACTTAGGCTGTATATTTTCGTGAGACTATCTACCTCGGAGATCCGTAAAGCATGCTACAATTTAGTAGAGATTGGTTGTAGAACGAGATCGGGCTTAACGCTATGAATTTCCATCTTTGAAATGTTGAGTTAACCGGGAGCTTTTTACTAGATATCTTCAAAAGTCTATATCCTGATCTTCAGCGAATCATTGATCTGAGTTTTGTGGTATAAATACAGTAGTGAACATGGTACCGAAATAGCTAATTTCGATGTCTTTTTCACGGGTATACCCTATGGCGCCATGTATGCAGCCATAAGAAGCAGGACAGAATAGGGCGAAAATTGAAGCCTTAAAAAGCGGTCGTGCATCACTAGAAGTTCACAAGACGAAGGAAAATGTGTTTTGAGGAAGGATGGTTTTTGGACACAAAATTTTAGAACCCGCTCAATTCTGTCACTATTGTGTTCATCACGTTCAGAAGTGACGTGTAGCTATCTAGAAGGATGATATAAAAAACTAATTTATATTATGTTTATAATATCTAATACATGCAGTATCCAATGAAGAATTAAGAGACAATCAATGTAATATATCACATCGTCGTTTCCAAAGCGACAGGCTTAGTGAATGGTGCTGAGAATGCATATCTCTCCCATCCGTTATCGTAACCCTCTCCCATTGTCCGCTCTACAATTTGCAAGTAAGTATATCACACTAATAACCTAGCTAATTTGAATAGCAGGGATGACGTACCATGGTCTGGAGGAAAGTATTTTCTTCGATGTGCATAGTACTTTTCGCGAAGAGCAGTACCATCCTCTTTGTAATTGTAGGTCGCGAAGAAAGCGGCACGTTGGGAAGCGGTTTTGTTCGGACCAGACCTATGTGCGAGAGAAGATCCAAAGATCAAGATATCTCCTAGATTTTATATAAATCTGTTAACCATGTATTTACACCTGTTAATTAAATGTGTGCTATACCTGGTTCCAGCGGTAATTTTATGAAATTTTGCTTGCTCTCCCATTCGGGATCGATAGACCCACCGCCAACTAAAGGGATATCCATTGTGTGTGAACCGGGTACGATCTCCACACAGCCATTCTCAGAGTTCTGGGCATCCATAGCAATCATCACATTGGTGTGAACGATATCCCCAATATGATTGTACGCTGGCGCATCGAGATGAGCTTGAAAGCCGCCAGCACCCGGTAGCTTATAGTTGATCTTATCCTTGAATAAGACGACATCCTAACGTAATGCGATCCCGCTTCATTAACCCAAGATCTGAGATTGTAGTATATGGCCATATATTACTAACTTTACCTATCAATGACTTGAGCAAACTCAAAACCGTATCTCCGCAGAGGAGACCCCGAAATCCATCATGATAGTCAACTATCTTTTCAGTCCGCATCAATTGCTTCTCCCCCTGTTCATTAATCTCATAGTAAGGCATCCACTTCCCAGTCTCTTTAGGCCAAAGAAGAACTTGCTGTGTCCATAATTGTAGCTCGGAAATGTCGTAGAGGTTTGGATTTTTAAGGACCAGGTAGCCTTCTTCCTCATAAAATTCCTTTTGATTGGCTGAAATCATTGGATGTGTCATCTTTAGTGGAATCGAAATTTAAAGTGAGATTAAAGATACAGCAAGATTGAATACAGATGTATGGTTATATCAGCCCCTCTTATTAAGATCTTGAGGTAGACAAAGCAGGTACATGATCGGCATGCATGACTGCGTGTCCATTCACAAAAAATGGAATGTATATCACGTGACTAGAGAGGAGGTCTTGTGGGAGGTTTCCTTAATAAGATAGTAGCTCAGAAAGTCGAACGTCTAATATTCATTTCTCTAGTATCTAAGCTGATATTATTGTGAAATGATACCCGGATATGTTGTTTTGTTGTTTAGGTGGTTCGATTCGGTGGAACGACTTAAACTTAGATAATCACTCTATTTACTGCAATATAATGATTAATTCTAAAACTATCGAAATCATTGGAAATAAAACTAGGAATTAATAATATTTAGATCTAGTTCTAATCATGAATTTGAGCATTTTATTCTCCTCGTTTGGCGGTGATATGCGTGAGGGATCCCGTTTATAATTGTACAAATTTCAGCCTCAGTGCGACTACTCGATGAGAATTGTACAATCTGGTCATGAAAGCATTATTATAAGCATTATTATATAATATACTTAAGCCCTTAGGCACTTAAGTATATACCAATACTCCAATGAGAAAGAGACAAGGCTTCATCTAAACATTAAATACTTAATTAAGAAATAATTAATCACAGAGAAGAGAACCCACGCGCATCGCAAAAACTGGTCCCGTACGGTTAAGATCTAGGACAAGATCTTTATGCATCGCCTCTCTTGATCATTTTTGAGATAGGAAGCTGCCTAGGAATGCTATTTGGCAGTTTAGGAAGACGGGCTACTGGGAAGTTCCTATTCGGCGTTCTAATCGGGAGGCTAAAGGTCTTGGAACTGCTGTACCACAGGAATGAAAATGCACATGCCAAAGTCAGTCTATTTCAGTATCTGAATTTATCGAGTAAGAGGACCATTATCACGTTGTCTTATCAATGTTGCAACCCCCGCAAATACTTTCAAATTCTCACGCCATTCTTGGGAGTTGTCGGCCGCATTTTTTAGAGAGGTAGCTGAATAACTCCTGTGAATGGAAAAAGGAATATTAAGGACAATCTTAACATCGGCTTGTGGTTACATTTCCACGATACTTATTAAAGATAAAATGATATAGGTATCCCGTGAGATGCCCAATTTGTGGTCTCGTGTTATCGAGTCGACTCAAACTACAGCATTTTTCGTCGAGGTTTGCGAATATTTCGTCGATCGAAATAAACGGCCTGATCTTGCAATATTCCTAGTTTCACGAAATGATCTAAATCGGTGATAATTTGGTCGATCCAAGCTTGAGAAATCGACGCCTCATCCAAATGTTGTGTCTCGCCTCGAACACCCCGCTCTCGATCTAGGATAACCCCGCTACTCACACACGGCTCGGAGCCCGCCTCGCTCTTAACGAATTAATCCCCATTAGGAATCCGGAATGCACACCACGGCATGCAAGCAGTTGACCTTTGAGTCACCTTTAAATGTTAGCCGCGTTGATGGCAGGGTAAGGAATGAACTAGGCCTGCCTGCAGTGCGTCCTGGGATTGGTATGCGAGCTGGCCTGGATCCTTCCTGCCGTGCAACTTCGCCACGAAGGCTTTCGAATTCCAAGATATTTCGGCTCTAATTGCTGCTCGGGCGATATAAATTCAAAGTTTTCAAAGAAATACCCATATTTATGCCTGAAAACGAGAAGAGGCCTGACTCGAGACATGCCTTGAGAAGCAGGTTCAGGCGATGGTGGGGATATCTTGATCGAAGCTCATAGGCCCTCAATCCCCCCCTGTCGAATTTTTCCTTTGTGATTGTCTACCTTAAGATACAATCAAATACAACATCTCGCTGTCAGTTCCTTTAAGCCTTGGAAACTGCCTTTCTGTCTGTGCCGTTGGTGATTTGATTCCGCGGATCGAATCGGAGGGCGAACAATTCTGAAACGAGAGGGTCTGTCGCGAAAACTGTGACACGTGGGCACGCACTCCACGACAAAAGGCTCAAAGGCACATGCAATGAAAGGGACGGTAGTCCATGTTCTCAAACAGAAAACAATCTCCAAGTTGTAGCTGGTGCTACAGCCCGCTGTTGGAGCGATACATCTCCTCATGTTTGGCACAAATCGGACCGGGGCTGCAACCAATCGTCGAGGGAATCCAAGACCAGTTTCTTTTTCGTACGTGTTTGGAAGGCGGCTGTATTGGCGAGAAGCCACCGCGGTGACGCGTTCAAGACCAATAAATCAGTGTCTTTGAAAAATAAGAATAAAAATCGAAACATCGATTGTGTTCTCGTGCATAGGGCATATTGCCCTGGAAATTCAACTTCACGTCGCACGTCGGTACGTACCGTACTAAAGCCGGTAAAAGTCGCAGATGAGCCACTGTTGTGGCGAAAAGCACAGGTTGACGTCGATGCACCCAGAATGTTCCATGCCGGTTTCTAATTGGTCGATATTATCTGAGTCATCCATCGATCTCAAAAGTTCAAAGCTTGCAAAAGTAAAACGAGAGGTCGAGATTTTTCAGGCACCCTGGGAGTTTTATATTCTCGAGTCGCTGAGCTCGAATTCGAATAGCCGGCCAGCCATTAAAATCGCATGCATGCGCTGTGCGGTCGTTGTGTTGTGGCAGACCGGAATTCGTAGCTAGATCCTTCAGCCTTCTGTTGGATTTTACCAGCGAAGGAGTAAGGAATCTCTCGACATTCATCGTGCAAGCCTTGTTTGTTTGGGAGGCGGACTCTGCAGCTGCAAGACGGGACATTGTCGGGCCTTGTTTTGATTACGGCTCTTTGATGAATACTTCAAGTCTTTGATTGGATGGCAAGGGAGCGAAAGACGTTCGCAAAAAGGCGTGCATATGCGGAGTCGCATCGACAACATTCTCGTACGGAGTCCTGCAGAAGAAATTTCCATGCATCCATCTCGTGATCCACTGAAAAATATCCGTTTTTGAGAGATAGAAATACAAAAATGAGATCATGATGTACATGCCACCCCCTTCCAAGGGGTCGCGGAAAAAAGCACAATATAGTCTTACAATATATTGATACAAGGTTTTTGTGGTATACAGAACTAGAGGGAAATTTCACACAACAACCATGAAGAGTCTACAAAATGCAGCCAGAATAGTGGTACAAACAAGGTTTAGAAAGTTTAACAAGCAGTTTATAACGTTGTCTAATTTAGAGATAAAAATAGAGCCTTTTAACCCCACCAAAACGGAAAAAAAGGAAGCAGCAAAAGAAAGGATCGTTGTGAAAAATATTGGAAGCAGAAATCCGATGAGACTGTATGCGAAACACCAGGTGCGATGGGGTCTGTCGTAGGGAAAAAAACAAAACTAGAGAGCGCATGTGAATAAAGGCTGAAAATGCAATTTGGGAGTAGCAGAAAGGATAAAGATATGTCGAAAAGGATTGACGCTTAATGCCGAATGATATGATAAAATGATGCAGTAGAGAGGATCGTTAAAAATTAAAAAAAAGAAAAGGGGACGGACAAAAGAGTGAGGCAGTAAATAATTAAGTAATTAATAATAAATATTACGTGTATTGAGAACGAGCAATGCCAGAGCACCGAGGGCATCTTTGATGCGGTCTATGCTCAGTTGAACTACATTCATCTTCTTTGCCAAGGTTCATCATATAAACAAAGTTTGGTCGATTTTGGGCAAGCTGTTGGCATTCACACTATAAGAAGTTTCAGATTAGTGATTGAATGTATCAAGAGTAGGCTTTGACTTTGTGACTTACACATATCCAAAAATCAGGAGTGACAGGTGACGGACCAAGCGAGGCGGCTCGGAAAGGTTCCCCAGAAGGACCAAATATTTCTTTGATCGGGGGCAACTGTCGTTGCGGATCTGAAACTTCCACATCGGCGTCGACGTCCTTTTCATACCTATTCCGAGCACTCTCGAGAGCCTTGGAGATTTCCGCCAGATTACATTCTGTATACTTTACCCACAACCTGATATCTTTCTGTTCCTTGTGAAAATGATCTGCAACATGATTCACACGTATCTCTTTCCCACGACGACCCTTCATCTCTGGCGGGATCGGTATTAGCTTCGCACAGAAGCCACACCAAAAATTGTCCTCTACGTAGTCAGTACCATTGTGATGTTTTTGCAAAAAGTCCTTCTTGGCATCCTCATTGATAGAGCCGTCAGGGAGAGTCCAACCCGCGATGACTGCCTTGTGGTGGTCATTCAAGTGGTCTTCAAACCCTGACTTTACCGGCCAAGCGCCGCGGCAACTATCGTGAGGACCGCCTGGACACTTGTAGAACTCGGATTGATAATGTCTGTGCTCTTCATGACGCCTCCAGTCATCCTTGCTGCCGAAGCGCTGTACCTCACTACGTTCTTCCCATTGGAATGTGCAAAAGAAGGGGCGCCGATGCCGTTGCATATGTTTTCTAGAATAAATTAGCCTCAGTGACATTTTGATAAATAGTTAATCGGTTTTGAATAAAACATGAAAATCAAAAGCAACGCAGTAGAGAAAATTATCGCCCTCGTAGGATCTTATAAATACAGTTCCATCGAGGCGGAAGCGGCAAGAGCCGCATGAGCTGCAATGTAATGTAGATACCGCGAAGCCATCCGAGGCGGTAAGTGGGTATAAAGTCGATAATCGCGCATAGAAACTTCGACATCGTTGAGGCTAACAAAACAATGATGTCTGAAAATGGGGCGGACAATGACGTCGACGGCGAACAGAAATGCGATATAAAGGGGTTCAAGGTAGTATAAATGAAACCGATCGTCAAATAAAACCAAGAAATGAAAATAACTTACTTCCATTCGCTCTTCTTTGAGAACACTTTCCCACATTTTAGATTACCACATTTGTGGGTTTCGGCTGGGAGGTCAGCATCATTCGCGACGGGACGTAAAGGAGGCCTGGTTTCCTCAGCCTTGTTCCCCGATCCAGACATTGGGTTGCTGATTTCTTGGCTCGCATTGTTACCTCGAATTACAAATCCACCCGCCTCGTTCCGTGGAATGGTCTGCTGTTGCTGCTGCGGCGTCGGTCCGAAAAATGCCGCGCCGGAGGAATCTGAGTTTATTCGATTGATCGGCGAAGTAATGCTCGTGGGTGTCAGGGGCGACAAGTTTGATTTGACGTCGAGAGATTGAGACGGCGAGGGGAGACTCAAGGAACCTCGGGTGTTAACTGTAGGCCCCGAGAAACCAATTTCTGAAAGCTTCGCCTGCGCTAATTGTACTCCACGTGAAAAGCCAGCTGCGAATCCAGTCAAGGCAAACTTGATGCAATCTAACTTTCGTTGAGAAGTTATACTTGGAAAGCGCCTTTGCAGTCCATCATAGGACAGCTTCGCAGCCTTCTCGAGCTCAGCCGCGTCTATGTCTTCGAGGAAATTTATAACGAAGTTTTCGTCAATGTCTTGGCTGCTCGTTTGCGCAATTGCACTTGTAGATTCTTGTTCCAGGGCCGGGAAAACACGCCCGCTTTGGGATTCGGGCAATGGTTCCTGTTCGGGAACGGTTCCACAGTCTTCGACGAGAAGTCTAGGCGTCGACATGACAATATCCTTTGATTCATCGTGGGGTGGTTGAAAAGTGGTTGGAGGTTGCAGACTATACTCGGAGCCTTTACCTTTCCCCTTTTCGTTGACTACGTTGAGATTTACTGGAGTAGGATCCTCCTCAACGTCATCCTCTCCCATGACAATTTGTATCGGCGTTCTGACCTCGATTCTTTCCAGCTGAGGCTCTTCAATAACTTCATCGATAGTCTGTGTCAGATTGTCATCTGAGAAGGGACTGCCTTCGCCTTCAGGACTTCTTGATGGATTCTTCTCTGACTGAGTAGAAGAGCCTTGTGGATTCTTAATCTCATCCAGGTACTTTTTATCATGAAGTTGAAGGATGTGCTGGCGCAAGTTATCTCTCCGTGAGAAGGCTTTCTTTTGATTCGACCGAGGGCATTCTGCTACGGGGCAAACGTAACTAGCGCTATTCTCCCCATGTACGGTATCGCGATGCCGCGTTAAGTCCTTCTTGGTATGGAATTTTGCGTTACAATCTATACAAATATGTGATCGCTCCCCATGAATTTGCTTATGTTTACTATTTATCTCATATTAGAAGGGCTGTGCATGTAGTAATCTGGGTGCTTTCTAGGACTCACCTTAACGAATTTTTACTTGGAAAGCTCTTCTTGCAAGCGTAACATATATGTTGTTTTCGTATTGGTGATGAATTTGCAGCATGAGGATTATTTTCTATAATGGAAGACGGTTTAGCTGTAATCCGCCCTGTGAATCGGTCCCAAGTAGCAGGTTGAGACTGTAGCATACCGTTACTATATGCAATCGGTGGAATAGGATTTTTATCGTTCGGGTCGTCGACCGTGGATATTAAAGACTGAAACGAGGGTAGTTGACTGCTATCCTTACGAAGCAACGGCGGGTGGAAATCTGTTCGGGAGCTCTCTTGCCCAGCTTCGCCGCCATTCGGACTCGAAGGGCCGGCTTTGTCTATTCCGATACTCTGACTTCTCCCATGCCCACCTGCAGAACCCGCTGCACCAGCGCCGTGGATTACAGGTATCTGGTTGCTCGCAGTCCATGCTATGTTTGGTGAATCGACGAGACCCGTCCCTACCCCGCCTCCCTCCGGTATTGGATATGCGTTAAGTTCCTGAGATTCCGAAGAAGTAACCTGGGGCTTGATCTTTACTCCGGCTCCATCCATAACAAAATCTAGACCCGCGGTTTTGATGTTGATTTTGTCCACGGGTCGCTCTGAAGTGGTGCTGGTACTCTATACATTGCCCTCAAATATTAGCTCCTGTCATTTTGACAGCCTTGCGAAAGCTTCTAGCGAGAAGAGCCTCAAGAGGGTAGATGAAGTGTCCTTACATACCAAATTGTACTTTGCCCCACTTTCTGATACGGTGAGTTTTCTAGATCCTGTCGGAATCCAGACACAGACAGCCGCGGCTATCTAATAGCCTTAAACTACACTAGAGAAGCCTATCTGTACTTCTTTTGATATGCTACATTCCTGTTAGCGTGTATCCTTTGAATGAATTTCAATAGCCTAAAATTTTTGGTCCACCAAAAAAGCCAGCCTTGAAGATCTTCTCGGTATATAAAAAAAAATCAGAAGTTTGAAAAGTATGAAATCATGCCCTTTATCCTGGTTCCTTCTCTCTTTTATATAAATATCCGCTTTCCTTCCCTCGTGCCTTAGGCCTTCCAAATTATTTTTTTTCAGATCCTGTATTCGTTTCCTTTAAACTAGGATATCCCAAATATATTTGCCCTTTGCGAATGAAATCCTTCTAAGTTATGATAAATCGAGTCTATGAGCTTCCTGGCGACGTTCGTTTTTCTTTTGTTTCTGTCAAACGAGGTTTCTTGGTTCCGCCGATAATTCCGCGATACATAATTCCGAATCCAACCTTCAGAAGCCGCGACCCGCGGCTTCCATCTTCCAGCGCGGGTATATATAGAGAGAAAAGAGACAATGAAGGGTATCATAGCTTACGTGTGTTCAGGATTAGTCAGCGGCCGACCTCCAAGGCGGGATCTTTCGTATAGATGCGATGACTCTTTCTCCAGGCGCTATGAGTCGACCTTGTGTGAGTGTTTTGGTTTGGGTGAAGCTGATTTTTGACTTTTCGTGTATTTTTAACGTGCATCCGGGCCTGTCCAGTACTAAAAGTTGGAAAAGAATGTGAAGGTGTGTGGGCAAGGCAGCTTGCAGAGTTTAAAGAGACTGGTTTCTTCCTTGAGCTAATTAAGCCTGTGTCCGCGACTGCCTTCCAAAAAATTCCCCTCGGCGAGGACGTGTTCGAACCAAATTGGAGGCCAAAACGATTCAGGCCTGTCCCATCGGCGACTCAGGTCGGGTACTTCGTGTAGAGGCGGTGGTGGATAAAAGGTAAACTTGACGGTAGTTTTCTCCCAACTAAGAAAGTCAGGTCTGCCGGATAGTTCGGGCTAAACGAGCAAATGCATTCGTTACGAAAGCGGTGAGAGCTGATTCCGTGCTCTGCATAGGAGTTAGCCCAGCGAGGTTCGTGTGAAGAGAGGAAATAAGATGGCTCAGGCATCCTCTGTTCCAAGGTTAGTCAGGATTTCACGGTTATACAATTAATGTCAACTTGGACGAAGGACTCTTGCATGTGGGAACATTGGCTGCGGGAGAAAATGGGATGCATGCATGGAAGAAAAAAGAAACCTGCCTTGAAGCCAGCCTCGTCCGCTCCACTCCTTCTAAGGCCCCCTGAATACTGCAATTTGGTCAGGCCGCTGTTGCCCACCCTGGCCACCACAAAACCCACTCGTCGCCAACGAAAGGGGAATATCAGGTGGGCGTTCAGGGCGTACGAAACCAGAGACTTCTGACGTTTTGCCCGATCGATTGCTAAAACCCGCCGCTGAAAAAAACTATATATATCCAACCTCGTCCCGGCTTCGAATTCGACCGGAGCTGACGCCATGGCCACCGAAGCGAATAAGGTCGCAGGCCTTCGTGGCAGTGTGAACTCGCGGCCGTAACCTCTCTTCGGTCTCCTTGTCTTTGATTCAGGCGAATTGCGCGAAGCAACATGTTAACAAATCAAGCCAACCCTGGAGCTCCGGATTCCCAAAAGCAAGGAACCCAAGACCCTTTAGAGGCAAAAAAGTAAAGGTTAGTCCAGATGGAACCCATCAAAGACACTAGGAAGAAGAAAAAAAATACTCCCATTGCTGAGCGAAAAAAAAACCCCTTCCCGAGAATGAGCGAAGATCACACAATTACTGGATGACATTTCTCGGCGCGAACGAGCGGGCCGGGTTCGGGGTTCGCAGCAGGTGCAGGTTCTCAAAGGTATCGGTATGTATCCTACCTACAGGCAAAAACGACCCTATAAATTATCGCACCACACCCTCTTCCGGACCCTATCAAAGGGACCGAAAATCATATTTTCTGCGTGTCCACCCCTCGCGAGCTCTTTGTCTGGCTTGCTCAACCTTTCCTTTTTACCCAACAGATTTTCCAAATTTTCCGTCGCAGTTGCGGCAGGCGTCTCGGTCTGACAAAAGAGTATTCATATAAAAATACGAGAACGTCATATATTATATATTGCATGTTGTAGTACTCGGAGATGAGTGAGTGACTGATTGATTGATTGACTGGCATAGGTTGCTGCATTCTTTGTGTTACCGCCAGGGGTAGGTCGAGTTCGCTATTCTCTTTGCATCCGATTTCGTTTCTTCAGCTTTCTTTTTCAATTTGGGTAGATATATCGACGGTTATAGACGGGAAGTTATTTTTTTTCCAACAATTCAACCAATAAAACACTCAACTAGTTGGGTGTATAAAATCCCTGACAGTCCTCAGACGTATACGGAAACAGGAAGAACCAAACACAAAAACCCACAACAACCGCTCGAATCCTCCTATTTTATCGGAAACATCACAGGCATGGCATTTAGCAGTAAGTATATAGAATAATATATATGAGGATACTAAAGTAAGTTTTTATGTATATCTCCTGCAACAATCACGATGAAAGGGGAAAAAAAGAAACAAGAAGAAGGTTACGATACATCCGAAGCACAAGTGAACTTCCATATCAAGATGCAATTCAAGTCTGGTAGGATAAAATGGTCTTCTAAAAACGAAACTTGCATGTGCTTTCCCCCAGAAATTATCAAACGTCGCATGTCGACACATATCAGAAAAGTACAAGAAAGGAATGTGGACTATGCCAGGCAGCAGTATACATACTAGTAACATCGTACTCATTAGTTGGAAAATAATAATAGCGAAGAAAGAAAGCGAAAAAAAAAAAAAGGATTCAAACAAAGGCGCATTGTCAAACAAAAATGGTATCGCAAGCGCAGATGGGAAAAAACTCATCAAAGGAATCATTGAACAACCGCTAGAAAATGTGCATGTTTTTGGAGTGTTTGGGAATACTACGCTCAAAACAGCAAAGCCTGTGCGATCGTAGAGAACAATTGGAATAACTAAAAAAAAATCTAAAGGTGACAAATTGTTCGAAATGAGGTGTGTTGTCATAACTGCCAGAAACGAAGACGAGTCAGCCCTTTGCGCGAGCGTAAAATAATTGGATGACCTGCAGACAAAGATGGGACCAGGCGACTTAAGGATTCGCCAGCCGTAAATGCTCGCCTGAAATCCTCCTAAACGATCTCAGCTCAGCTGACACCATAATGCAAATCAACCTGTGAGCTGAAAACCTCAAATCCTGACTCTCAGTCATGCCTGATTCACGAGAAATCTATCTCATCAAAATGAGGAACTCTAATACGGCTGATGATGGCTCTGACTTGAAGGCCAATTCATGAACCGATCAGGATCTTCCTCACTCTGCTGTTGGCCTCCTTGATTCCAGCCTCCGTACGCCGCCGGGTTAGTTATACCGAGCCCAGGAGCCACATGACCAACCATGTTCTGATTTGAGTAGCCAAGCATGCTATCGTGACCTGCCATTCCGTAACCCATATTGGAATTGTGCATGTTGTAGTTCCCAATAGGATTTTGCTGTGCGTGAGGTTGCTGTTGTTGATTGTGTTCTTGCAACTGCCCCATAAACAGGTCCAAGTCATTGTGTAACGGCTGCATGTTCTGGTATTGCGGTGTGTGATGTAGCGTTGCTGGCAGCGAGGGATCCATCGAGCTTGTATAAGCCATTCTATTTTCCACCACGTTTCCATTCCTTTGTGGTGTAACATGAGGCGACGGATAAACACCGGAAGGAGGCCTGGGTGGCGAATAGAAGGACTGTTGCCCTACGTACATTCCCTGCAATTCGTGTACGATAGGTGAAATCATATTCGGTGGACCAGCGGCCGAGAAAGCTACTGGATTGAAAGGTGTGATTGGTGTGACGGTTGTTGAATTGCCTCGCCGTGTACTCGCAGGACTTAGCACAGCATCTTCACCAATCAATGTGATAACAGGTAAGGATATCGCTTCCATGTGCCTCGCGAGATGCACGGTGAGTTTCTTCCAACTCTGAAGACGGCACCCGCAAAATCGACAAGGTTCCGAGGTGGGTTTGCTCTTCGTTTCCTTGTAGCAAGCTGCAACGATGTCCCACAACTTGTTTGCTTCGTCGTCTTCAGCGCCATTCTTGCCCTTCTTAGTGCCACGCGCCGACGTACTCCCTGATTTGGTACCACCACTGGTACCAGACTTTGCCGCCTTTACTTTGACTTCAGGCATCTTGTGTTCCCTCACGAGATGCTGAACAAAGTTGTCCTTTCGATAACACTTATGGTTGCAATCGGGTAGATTGCAGGTCCACCACTCCAAATGGCGATGTTTCTCATTTTCGTGCCTCACCCAATCGGCTTTACGCTTGAAGCTCTTGGGTTCCGTGCAATCTGGAAACGTGCAGGTGAAAGGCTGCACATCTTCATGCACGTGTTTAGTCCAGTCACTCGGTTTTGTGAACTTCTTGGTTTTGAAACAAAGCGTACATTCGAATTCGGCGGGGAGTCTGTTTACCGGTGGCATGGGCACACCTGGAGGGAATTGAGTCGCGGTCACCCTTCCATCAGTACTAGGGACACCATCTTCATCGTCTGAATCATAGTCTTGCATGGCGTAGGATGCGTTGTTGTTTGGACTGTCGACGTGTCCGGCAAGTGCGTTGTTCTCCTTGCCTTGATTGGCGATGGCGCCGCATTGATTCCCATTGACACATTTCCCTGAAGTCTGAACGGTGTTGTGATGTTTTATGAAGTTCTCTTGCAGCTTTCGGAAGCGTTTTACTTGTTCGATGGCGATTCTATCAATGAGTTTGGGATGTAACTGCGGGTTCAGTTGAAGGCAATGCTTCGCGAAACCCGAGCGGTTCGGTGTGATCTTGTCAATCGGAATCTTCAACTGAGGTGGAGGCGCAACGACGGTCTCATGCGGCGCATCAGCTTCTTCGTCCGAAGCTTCGTGTTCCAGTGGTTCAAAGGATGGAACGCTGAGAGAACCTTGGCTTTGGTGCCTGACAGCTGCTGCTGCTACTGCTGCTGCTTGATTGCTGAACGCAGGTATCCCGAATTCAGACCGTCCTTTTGTGAGTGAGCCTTGTCGTCTGGCTTGAGGTGACATCGGGTTGCTCGAGCTAGCGGCCTCAGATGCCACGGCTCCGCCAATTGTCATTCCGAGACCGGCCATGCCTGCGAAAGCGGAGGCGGTATCTTTTGTCGGCTCACCATCACCTTGCTTCCTCTTCTTCGATAGCTTTCGGGTTAGACTGCTTAATCTGCTCGGTGAACGTTCCCTTCCTAATTTGGCCTTCTGGCTATCCTTTCTCAATGGTTTTGGATCCTTGGATGAAGCCTTGTCCGAGAGATTTTGGATTGCATGGAGTGCAGCAGTCTTGTGTTCATGCCCCGCGCTCGAGAATCTTTTCAGAACATTCTTCACTTCGAATAAGCTAGGTTTCCGATCTTGCTGGATGTTTGGACGGCGAATGACGCTAAGGTTCTCATCGTTTTGACCGAAAGACATCCGCTTGAAAAGCCCGTCCATCTCTCCGATCGAGTATCGACGGCTCCTCATAGTACCAAATGTAGCCACTCGGCTAGCGGTCTCAATGTTCTCGTTCGCTCTCTTCCAACGTTCGATCGCTGCGTTCGAAGAATATGGCTGCGCACGTGTGGTACCATCTCTGATTCCCATCGTTGAGATTGGTTTTGGAGGATCGTTCCACGGAGTCGGTCTATAGTAAGTGTTAGGATGCGGCTCAGAGTTGAGATAGCTCTCTTCGTCCTCCGTCATCTTTTGGATACTGTCGACATGTCTGGGAGGGCCAATGTCATCGTCGTCGAGATGCGAGACCATGCCATCCGGGAAACCCATTTCATTTTCAGGTATCAAAGAATCCGGAAGTCCCTCTTCATCAGAAGTATGGCCGTCTGTGCTCTCTTCCTCGCTATCATCATAGAGCACATCGCCTTCTCCTCTAGGGGTGCCTTCAACAGGAGGGTATCCATTCGATTCTTCGATCTTTAGATTCTGGACCACATCGGATGTTTGTGCTTGTTCTGCAGCTTTATCAGGAACATCCATATGGCCTACGCTTCTACTTCGTATCCGGTTCGGTTTGTTCGGGGCGTCCAGGTGTCCGGATCCTTCCCCAGACAACCATCTAAAAACTTTCATGTGGTTTTCGGATTCAATTGCCATGAGTTCTTGATCGTTCAGACTTGGGATTTCGTCCTCGCCTGGGAGGTTGGATTTCCCTGCCGGAATAACTCGGTTGAGCATTGCTTCTTCACCACCGGAGCGTTTCCTAATCCTGCGATTGGACTGGCTGGCGTCGTGGTCGTCAACTGTGATATTTGGGCTAGATATGGCGGGAAGGGAGGAATTGATTTGGAATGAACTGATCTGCGAACCTAGTCCACTATTTCTAGTCGGTACGTTCGTAATGCTAGCGTTTGTCATTGCTGGGCTAGGGAATACATTGCTAGATGAAACTGTTGGGGCTAATGTTGACTGCGTCGGCTGTGTGCCAGTCCTACTCGGAGGTTGTCCAATGAATTCGTCTATATTCACATCTTCTTCAGGCATGGGAGTAGCTATATCGAAGGGCATATCTTGGTCATAACCTGGCGTCGTTCCGGACGAAAACCCGTGTGATGAATTTGGAGATGAGAGGGAGGTTTCAAAGTAGTTGTGGGGAGACATGGAGAAATCGGAAGAAGATGGATGAACGGAGCTTGTATTGGAAATCGACGCCTGCATTGGAACGGCGGAATTGGGAGTAAAGCCCCCCAATTCTTCAGTATCATAGACCTTCAAGTTTGAATCTCGTGGTGCGGAGTGGATGTTTTGAGGGCTGAGTGGCCCCCGTTCTCCCGTTACGCCGAAGAACGAAGCGAAAGTCGAGCGTACTTTAGACGGCGATTCAGGATTTCCGCCTGACATCGCAAAGAAGGGGTAACTGATATACGAAAACTGGGAGTAAAGTATGAGAGTAGTCTTTGAGGGTCCGCGATGTTTAAAAAGTCGTAAATAGCGTCCTACGATGTTGCGTTGCGGAGTGGTGGAGGCGTCGTCGCACTTTGTTCTGTTTTTTCGGCCTCAAGCGAAGCTGAGTTTCCATCTTTAGCTGACAAAGCTCCCGATAGGTGAAAGATTAAAAAACTCTGAATCCTTCCGGTGAAAACTTACCGCTCGAAATACTTTAAACGTTTATAAACTTGCAGTATAGGCTTTTGGTGGATGTTTGACAAGGAGCGAAACTGCTGCGGGCAGTGAATTCACGGTGGTGCAGCTTGGAGTGGAGGCGAAGAGCTCGAGATCGGAAAAAAAAGGAGGGGAAGGACTCGATGTAAGCAGGTCGGCAAGCGGGGCACTGGCAACGTTTTGAAGTATCAGCAATGCAAATGCAGAGTCCCGAGAGCAACTAGCGACCGTTCAGACGAGGTGAATCATCGAATAAAGTATTATTCCATGGTTCTCAAAGGCGTTTCGGGAGGTTGGAAGGCAGACTTGGGACCATCTGCGTGTGAGAGCAAAAGATTACGAACAGGATCTCGAAAGCATATGTTGCTTGTTCAGAAGCGCAAGCGAAAAAGGCTGGGCAAGAAGTGCGAGTGCTTACCAGTTGATTATATTTTGTAGAGTGGTGCACGCACGCTAAGTAAGTATCGTCTTGTCAGGATTGGGTCTAGACAGCTTGCGCAGAGATATGTGGGTGGGACAGGTCCGTCGCAACCTGCACAAATCTGAGTCTTTAGAGCTAAGGCGAAGTGGGTGGCAGAATAAGATGATATCAAAGTCCAACCTTTCATGGAGGAGCAAGCTAAGCTTTCCTGGCAGAATAACAGAATGATCCGCCTGCTGGGCCTCTAAGCCACAATTTCGTGTGGGAAGGCTTTCTAGGAGTCTTACTGGAAATCAGCCAACCCACGCCGACTTGCTTGAATGGGGGGCGCTCGCGGAAGAATAAAGAGACTGGCCGTCTTCCAAACCTCGGAAGTTCTCTAAAGGGCTAATGCCATGGGCCTTAGCGAGAGAGTAGCAGTGAGGCTATGTGAGGTGTAGGGCTGGCGGGGAATATTCTATCGTATGCTCGATGCAGATGCGGCGATGATGAGATGATAATTCTGCTCGAGAGTTTGCGCTCAGGTACTTATGCACCGCATTTCTCGCGACTCCAATCAGCGAGAGAGCATTCAGCTTGCAGGCTCTCTCGTGCGGAATGATTTCTTGGTTCTGACATTCGGGAGCAACGAGTGCGACTAATCAGGCTTGGCTAAATCCGATCACTCCGAATGGACGAACGGCTTTCCCTCATCCCATCTCGGGAGGCGCGATTCTAGTTCTCCAAACAGCCTCGTGCTCGTTCAATCCGATTTCTCGACATATATATATGTGTAAGGACTTATACCTAAATATCTAATAGTCTAAATATAAACAAGGATGGTGTAAGCTCATATATCATAAATATTCTACTGAGGATGTCAGATCCCCCTCTATGAAAGGGAACAAATTCAAGCTCAAAAGACATTACCAATTCGCTTCACTTGCTGGTCGTCAATGGTGTCCCGTATTTGTTCGCAACTTGGCGGGATGAGCCACCAGCGGGAATCGATTGCATGGATCATGGCTGGGTCGATATCAAATGATGTGAAGAGATCCTTCGTGCTTCCTGTTAACGATAACCAAGTTGCTATCCAAACTCGGACTGCATCATTGGCAGCGTCCAGAACTGATTGCGTAATGGCGTCCTTCTTGGTGCGGGAGACGGCGCGATTATTGACCAGAGCTATGAAGGTTGTGATAGCTCGTCTCAGGACTTTTCTTTCGGAAATACGTCGATTGAATCCATGAAAATGCATTCCCAGCACTTACCCAGACCTCGTCTCGTAAACCAAACGCTCGATGCGAAGCCCAGACCTGAGGGTGTGGCGGTGTTGCGTTGCGCAATGGCTGCATGGAATGTCCGAGTGTTCTTGCGTTGCAAGAACGGTTTGCCGAGACCACCGTGTGTTGTGCCATGTGTTGCGCCTCATCGCACTTATATTAAAACAACGCACTCAGTGGCCCCAAACAGACAACCTCATATCACAGCGCAGCCTCGGGGCCCTCCACAACGCAAAGCCTACAGCAACCATTTCGTAACTGCGGGACCGATTGGACTCAATATTCGGGGGGCGAATCGATGTAGAGAACAACCCGTACTGTTCAAGCAGCTGTGTCACTTGGTGGTACCAATTAAAGGTCCAACAATCGAACAGAAGGATATTCCAGGATATCCAGACAACAGCTATTAGTGTACTAAAATATTAAGTGCGTTATCGCATGATAATAAAGTGATATACCGATATATATCATGCGATCACAAAATTTTATCACTCAATCTTAGAGCATGATATCGGATTTGACGTAAATCCATCCTTGAAGCATCGTGGGCTTCCTGGTTATGTATCTATTTGTATGGATGTGTATGTGTGCATATGTATGTGGAAACGCTCTCCCCATCAACGTTCACATTTCGCAAATTTGCCAATCAAATCGACTTATGCATAGGAAGACGAAAATTCCGTTTTCACATAGTGGACGTTTTTGAAACGCTATAATAGCAAAACCAGTTAATGACCATTCGCCAGTTCAAACGGTCCGAGGCTCCAGACTCTCCAAGACTGTGGCTTCAAACCACGGAACATAAGAAAGTGCTTAAATACCCAAGCATCTACCATCAACCTGGTTACCAACCCCTCAATAGAGAGCAAAAAAAGCCAATTGTCGAAAGAAGACAGACGCTAGAATATTCTCTTCATGCATACGCCGACGTGATATACAGAAATGTCAACCACAATAGGATTGGTAAAGCTCGATGGCCAGCCAAAGTGCCCGCTCTGATGCAAGAGGGCCTGCAGCCTAGAGATAGCTTCCCACGTGTGAATAAACCTTATAAATCTTAATTTCAAAAATCGGTGCCTCGAGAGTCCTCAGAGCGGCACCGGGTTTAACGTGGCAATTTTGAAAATTCGTCGCACGCGACACCTCCCCACCGTTAAATCTCATCAGAGGGCCGGCATTCATCTCCGGGTCCATCCCCCAACGACGAATACAGTAACTAGAGCCTGGGAACGAATTTGCTGTTACCAAAATGGCCTGTGCATCGGCAAAAAAGCCAATAATATTGGGCTCGTCACACCTAGACCCCACGAAAAAAGATTGCGGTGGGAAGGCTGCCTTGTGAATGGCGTTCGGTTTGGCAAGGTGGAGCACCAAAATTCGTTTGAACATGAGACCTGCCTAACTTCGGCGTCCAAGCAGCATGCGAAACGCTTGACCCAAACGTTCGAAAACAAGATAATCATCGATCTAAGCGATTTCAAAGAAGAGCGATTTTGTCTTGCAAGAATAATATGATTTCTCAATACGATGTGCGAAAAATTTTCTGGCTAGCCTCAAAGGACTAGGAGCAGCACAATGATATCAGAATTCCCTTCCTCACTGTCAGCTCTGAGGCGAAATGCATCTTTCAGCTTTTGACTCGTCGCATGGAAGCTAACCAGTTCGTTCTTACTAGGTGCCTTCGAGCCCCCCCTGTCAGTTCAGCGCCACCAAGGTCGGAGGTTCTCAGCGCGCCATACACACATCATTTGTCCTGCAGCCGAACTGCTCTAGAAGGGAACTGCAGCCGTTGTGTCTTGCAAAGAGCGTTTCCGATGCCCTGCGGCCACAAAAGCTCTGCTTTCCTGGTTGATGGATGACCCATTCCGCAGTCGATGTTCCTAAGAACCTGGCTAACTTGACGATGGTGCCCCTTTCGCATCTTGTATGTTAGCCAATTGGCTTTCCCGCGTGGTTACCGTCTTTGCAGTTAATGCACCAGCGTAACCCTAATATAGGCCCTCGAGAGACATTTGTGTCTCATTTTTTGGAGGGGGCTTTTCTATCTTGCCGATAACGTGGCTTTGGGATGCATGATATCCACAGAAAGAGCTCCACTTTTCGGGACCTCTTGGGGCAGAGGTACGACCGGCCAGTTTTTGTCACCTCTGCGTCCATTTATGCAGAGCAGACAGCAGTACTGATGCCATCCGAGCGACTGGTTTCAAGCGGCGGCGAGACTCGAGTCTACCATAGGTTAATCCCTCACGTGTGAGGAGACGTGCCGGCCATCCATCAAAGTTGGTTAGGCGGCCGAGGTTTCACCCACCACTCCTATCGCTCTTTTCTGGCGGGCTCGGAATTGGTGTGCTTTACACAGCTGTGCAAGGAAACATAAGAAACTCACCTTCCTATTTCCCAGCTTCCATCCGTCCCGATTATACATATTCCCAGGACCCTCGCTGTTGGCTATCCTTATCCTGATCTCGTTGATTTCCCCTTATCCGCCCATCTCCACAATAATGCTATGAACTTCTGAGCGCAGGAATTGATCACCATAAGCAATCATAATAATATGCTGCGCTCTTGAAGAGATTCACTCGCTTTCCTTTCTGACGACAACAACATAATACTATCGACGACACCATCAACACATTTTTTTCTCGTTTCGTTTTTCGGCAAGATGGTGTCGATACCGCATATATCTGCCAGGCAGGTATATCGCGAAGAACCAGCACAATACAGGTCTATATTAGCAGATAATCCGACGCTGCTGATAACATGGTGGGCCACCGGATGCTCTCTCTTTATTATCCTCGCCAGATGTTTTGGCCGTTATGTCAGGACGATGCGATTATTCAGAGACGACCAATGGATGTTGCTATCGATTTTGCCACTGTTATTACGATTATCACTCGCCCATGTGGTATTAAAGTATGGGACAAATAATACGCAGACAGATCTGCTCAGTGAGGAAGAAATCCGACGAAGAGAGATTGGCAGTGGTGTTGTTTTGGCTTTGAGGGTTTCTTTTACCGTCTACGTTTGGATACAAAAGTTCTGCATCACCGAGTTTTATCAGAGGTTGACGACGCAGTTTTGGAAGGGAGTTTATGATGTCGGATTGAAAATTGTTCGGTGGAGTTTGTTGGTAACTGCGACTGCATCTATCATATCCATATTTGTGGAATGTCAGCCTTTCAACCAGTAAGTCTCTTGATCCCCTCAGAATTACTCTTTGTAATAGATACTAATTAAAATTTACAGTTATTGTATGTTTGACCCATCGGCTTTGGTTTCGCGATGAAATATACTTGTAGCTCTTTAACTAACATTTTTTCAAACTATTAGGGCAGGTAACTCCTGATCCAGGACGTAAGTGCTCTTCATAATCAAAAATAAATAAATAATTCAAAGCTAACTAGTCTTAAATAGCGAAATGCCGTAATGGTGGAATCCCATTATTCGTGATAGGCATCCTCGACGTTGTCACAGACTTTATTCTAGTCATATTTCCTATCCCAGCCATCATCTACTCCAAGATGGCTACCAAGAGAAAGTTGCAACTCATCGCTCTCTTCTCACTTTCATTTCTCCCGGTATCCGTTGTGTGCGGCCGTATACCCGCCACCATCGACCGAGATTACTCTCAACCATTCCGTACCCTGATGGCTTCTCTCGAGATCCTTGCCGCTACATTTGCTTCCAACGCTCTTGTCCTCTCAAGCTTTTTGAGAGACAAAGGGCCCAAGCGAGCGAAGTTTAAGTCGAGCAGCGAGGCCGGAGAGAGCAGAGCTGGAAGGAGTATTGCCACCATCAGAAATAGAAGTGAAGCTGGAGCCGCCTACTGGGGCAGCGACGAAGATCTTGTTCGAGACACGGGATTCGCACTTGAATCGGACATGGGCGTAGGCCCAATGGTACGTACTAGTTCAAATCCACTCAACTTAAAATTTTTTTTCATAGCTAATGAGGTTTAAAAACATAGGACCGAGTCCCCTCCCGTCAACCTTCAAACATCTCCAACAACTCGAAAAAGTCCGGATCCCCAACCCCGGGTCTGAACAGACATTTTTCTTCATTATCAAACCGACCACGCGCCCGTAGCAATGCCAAAGAAAAGCTCAACAATGATACCACCCGCACTCTTAGCCCTGCTCCCAAAGTACCACCCGCCCATTCGACATCCGCTAGCGTCCGAGCTTCAAATTGGGGATTCCCGTTAGAAGTTAACGGCTTAACATTGGACACATCACAAGGAGTGGCTGTAACCACAATCGAAACTAGATATTCACCGATTGAAGCTGAAACAGCTGGAGGAACAGGACCAGCATTCGAGCTAGGCCCACTACCGCCTACGATCACAGCTAATGGGTTGACCCCAAGGCATAGCATCGGCGGTGGTATAATGAATGAAGCCTCGGAGGGTAGGAGAAGCAGCTCCTCGACTGGATCAAGAGGCAGCGATGAGGCGACCAAGAGAACTCTAACATCAGTTAGCTTTAGCGATGTTGGAGGTCTTTTGAAGTAGCGTAATAGTCTTTTTCGCCATTCGTAACTTTTTGTCGCTGTTTTTGTTCGGATATTAATTAATGGGAACGGCTTAGGTTTTTTCTGTATTCTTGGGAAAGTTGGTTTAATGCTTTGATGTATACTAGGGAATGATTTTTCGGTTTTGCATGACTTTTTAATGGGCTGCCTTTTTAATTCATTTCTTGGTTCTTCACTACCTATTTCCCCTTAAGGGTTATTCGGTTTCCCCAATTGGTGTTTATTGTATATAACCGACATTCTTGCACGAAGTATAGCTATAGACAAGTAGACTATCACGGCAAAATAATACAAGGCATTTTTATTTATTAGTGCATCAATGGTACATGTCTTGAACAATACTTTTTATTTGTTTTCTAAGTAGAGTCTTAAGCCTCGCTAGGAGACTCGGATTTTGAATCAATGCAATATTAACAACCAGGTTCTATGCACTATTGGAGAAATGAAAATATGTAGATTCAATCATGATTATATTACCATCCTTGCCACTTGCCCCTAGGTCGTAAGTAAGCTTACACTTACAGACTTTAGCTAGCCGGCGCAAACCCAGTAGCATCGGTAACAATGGATACGAGCTCAGCCTTAGTGCTAGCACCACTGACAACCCCAACCTCCTCAGTATAATACCCAATGACATTCGCGGTGGGCGCATAATTACATTTCAAAAACAACCCCATCCCTTCCTTGCCACAGTTGCGCACCGCGCATCCGAACGACGTGACGCTCTTCCAAACCATCGCAGTCATGTGGCCGGTATCTCCAACGCTATCGTCAGGGTTTGAGAAATCGTAGTTGACAACCTCGTTTGCATACCACTGACGTAAAGCTTGGTCTTCAGGCGAGGCGTTGGTGTTGTATGAGATGTTTTCGCCCATGTATAACCTCTGCGCTCCGGGTGTGTGCTCGAAGTCGCAGGTAGGGGTGTTGGTTTGGGCCATCTGAGCAATTGTGGTGTTCCAGGTGATCGAATTGGTGCCTTCGTGGAGACTGCGGGCGATGTTGTGCGCGGCGAGGAGGTATGGCATGATGGCGGATTCGGTCATGAAGGAACCCTCGGCGCCCACATTTGCGACGGATGCACCCTCTGCCAGACCCGTGGAGGAACCTGCAGGCATGGTGAGGTAGCTTGTCGGGGCAGTGGTAGTAGTGTCATTTGAAGTAGTATCGTTTGAAGTTTCAATGGTGGATGGGGTTGGGTCTGTGGTACTCTGCGATGGATGTGAGATGGTCGTCGAGGTGGGTTTCCTTGACTTGGAGCTGGAGTATTTGCCGGTACCCTTGGGCTTTGAGTTTGTATACGTAAATTTTTTGCTTATGCGTGAAGACTTTCTCAGTTGGCTATCGTAGGTGGTACTGATGGAGGTTCCATTGAAGGTAGGGTTGTCACCAGTCGTTTTCCCATTAGACTTTTTGTAACCAGAGGTAGACTTCTTGGGAGTCCTCCCATTATATGTGTTCCCGCCGGTAGTTGAATCTCCGGAGGACGGCGTTCCACTTCCAATATTTGTAGTGTAGCTGCTAGCACTTGGGATTGACTGATAAGGCGATACTTCTTCGTTGGTAGCGACCGGAGTGGTGGTGTAAGAGTTCGGCACCTCAGTTGAAATGATTCCGTATCCAGATGCAACAACGGAAGGTACAGTTGAGCTCAGAGTCAAGTAGCCGGCATTGGTTTGGGTTTTATCCTTGGTGCAGAACTTGTGCTTCCCGGCGACCTGATAGTCACGCTTGAAAATATCCTCTGCATTTTGAATGCTGCTCTTGCCTTCTCGTTGTCGCACAATGGGTATTGCCAGGGCGGGCGTGACCGCAAGGCCCAGAGAAATAATAGAATATATCTTCATTTTACTTGCTCAAAATGGATTCGCAAATAAGAAAAAGGATTGAGTGGGAAATTTTGAAAGGTTTAAAAATCCTATATGAACGACTGACAGATCTCAAAATGACCGATAGGGCTGGCCTATTTGGGGGAAGTATTCGGTTGAAGAATCTGGAATGGATCTCCGTGGATATAACGAAAGGATTCGAAAAGTCCGAAAGCCACACCTGGTGGGAATAAAGGAATGTATAGAGAAAGAGTGTGACGAGCCTGAAAGCGCCTTGGGGATCTGATGAGAATAGTATACATGTCGGAGGGCATTCGATGAGGATTTTATACTTCTCACCAGAGGAGCTCCAAGTACGAGATATCTAAACCAGCCTTTCTGTGCTTGTTTCTTGTAAGGAAAGTTTTGGACGCTCGAGGTCCACAAACAGGGCCTAGAACGGCACAACCGCTTTCCAGGAACTAGAGCTCAACGGCAGCGGCGATGTACCTCATACGGGGCATATAAGAGCCTAGTTAGTCGTCTAGAACAGATGAAACGAGACGAGTGACTAGAGGTGCATTAAAAATTTAAGGAACGGTGGCTGCAGAAGTTTCCTAGGGCCTTCAAGCTACACTGGCCAGTTTCAGAATCCAACATTCGAGAAATAGTACGAACAATCTCCTTGAATTTAGTTCAGATTAATAACTACAAGGTACTTTCTTGTATATTGACTGTTCAGATAGACTAAAATGAGTGGAGTAGTAGGACCATATGAATCATATACATAGACGATGTAGTGGAGAGGTTCCGAAAACGTTTGAAGAAACTAGTGATTCAATTGGTTTCGAACCTGCTGAGGAAGGTTAGACTAACATCATGAGCAAGGATGAAGGCGAACAGAATTACCTGGATACTCGAAGGATGAAGGTGTCTGCTGGGCTAGCAAGGATAATGTAGGCGTGGCAACTGGTGCCGTTGGGTGGATTAATGGGGATAAGTATAGCGCCATAGCGCTACCTGCAGCTAGCACATGTACATACCTCTAGGAAACCTTATTAAATACTAGAGGAATACCCACAGTCAAGCTTTGGGTCGAAATCCCTTGTAAAGCATGGGGAGAAGATCGCTTAAAACTAAGATGTTTCCAAACATTGATGGCGCTACTAGCTGTTCAATTTTTCAGACGAGATCCCCTGAAGCTAAGAGATCGATCAAGAGACTATTTATTGCACACGTATGAGAACGAAAGCCATCTAAATTGAGCGAATGATGGAACATAAGTGCGGCGGGCCCTTGTTGGATATTTCACGCTATTGTGTTGAAGCGACGCTCTAACTCTTTTGGCTTTCACTTCAAACGACAGAATTATGTAACCGTATAGGAACTTTAACTTAAACCTCGCAAAATTTGTATACCGTGTAGGCCGGGTAGGCTTATACGTGGAGCCTCTAAGGAAGCGATCGTTTCAGAATAGTCGTTGTACTCTATTATTTGAACGCGCCTAGAGACGTGTACGCAGGATCCCGACCTTTAGTTTACGAAAATTGAAGGATATGTTTTAAGCATCCGAGGCTAGAGGGAGCACGTTTGTCCCGGATAGCTAGTTTCTAAGGGATTGCGTCCTCTATCGATGCTCTTGTTCAGGGTCAACGTCAACAGTATTGGTATCTTCAGATGGAATTAGTCCCAAAGTTTCCAGGGCAGGCGAGGCATCTTCTGGTTAGGTAACTCTGCTGAATTCGCTCAGGCGAGTATCCAGGAGCTCTTGGTATATCTAGAGCGGCAGGCAAATTGCTGGCGACAAATTCTGGTTAGTAACCACTTCAACGGTTCTAAGCTCCACTCGTTTCAATCCTTTAAATTTCAGCTTTTTGGAAGAGTGGTTCACAAAACAGGAAGCGATGGAGACAGTAACCTGTAAAGATATCGGTGGAGAGAGAAACTAAGAGACCTATGGGTGAGTTGAGACAGATAGGTGACTGCTGCTATATTATTATACTATAAAGTTGTCACGGAATTGCGCCACCGCCACAAGAATACGATAGGGCGAAAGCCTTGAGAAGCCCTAGCGGCCAACACAATCACACAAAGATATTCGAACTAGCAAAATCACGAAAATTCGAAAGCGGTTGAAGCTAAAACCATATCGCGAGCCATTCCTCAACAGCAACGTATTTCCAAAGGCTGATATACTCCATTTGAGCCGATGGATTTCATCTACCGGCGTTTGTGGTTTAGTGGTAAAATTCATCGTTGCCATGCTTAACCGACGGTTAAATGCTAGTATTCTCGATGAGCCCCGGGTTCGATTCCCGGCAGACGCATCGTTCCACATCTTTTTGCATTCTTTTTGGTTCTTTTTGATCGTTGTTTCGTTCGGATCAGCTTCAAACTCTTTTGATATCGAAAGTCTTGTTGAGGAAGGTGGGAAGGCGCCTTTTGGATGTTGCGTTGTATATCAGAAAGGCGAATTCAAAAGTGTGTGCAGTCAATCTCGGGTCTAACCGATCTCAGAATCTTTAAACAGAACGTTTCCTCAAGATCTGTTTAGAAAGTCTTTGATCCTTGGTCGAATAAGCGGTTTAGAAACGTTCGAACTTGTTCTTTGTGTCGTGAGATTCGGTCTGATCTAGGCTTAGTTGAGCTCACGTTCTACTTCAAGGTGTTGCATTTTTTTGCCCATGGTGAGTGACTATTGAACCGCCCACACAGAATGCTTCGAAAACATCCTTGAGGGATAGACAATGTATATTACTCTTCGTGCGTCACAATTATTTGGGTAGTTTACGGATAATTATCATTTGTAGCTACTAAAAGTAAAAAATATCAAGTTTATTTTATTTGCAACTCAAGCTAGGAGATTGACTGAGCCTATGAGAGTACTATACCATGCGGCATTTTAATCCTAGGATGTTCTAATGTATAGTTGGTAGATTTCTCGTAAACTAGTCACGACCTATAAAGGTCAATGGCGAATCCACAATTTCGGGTTCCATAAAATGAAATTGTGCCCCGATTTTTCTATGCTCTCTGAACAAATGTAAAAATATCCTGTGGAAGCATATCAATCTAGATATCATCGCATGCTGGATTGATCTCGTAGGCGAAAATATTCCTCCCACGGGTTCATGAAGGGAGGTTTTGGTTTTCTCGGTCACCTGAGCTCAGCTTCTGTCATATTTTTTAGATTTGCCCACCGGTTGGTGCATAGTTAGTACAATCTTGGGGGTAAAAATTGAGAGGGGTCAAATGTTGAGATGAGCGAAGTGACTTCGTCATTCAGACAAGCTGGAGATGCCTTGATTACGTCCTACCTGGACTGATAACATCATCTTCGGGCAAGATGTCCGAGATCCGAAAATCCAACGTCATTTTCCACGAACGAATAACTTTGTCGTCAAAAGCGGCATAATGAGTCCATCAAAACAACGCCACAAAACGCCACGAACGGTCAACTAGAATATATTTGGAATTTATATGCCGATGGCACGGAGCACCTCATCGAGAGTGCAGGCCTCGAATTTGCCAATTATTCAATACACGTTACTCTGATGAATTCAATTCTTGGGCGCTTCATCCTTCGGCCTGAACAAAAACACAAAATGAGATCTGAAGATATAATGTATAGAGAGGACGTAGGGAAATAGATAGTGAAAATGAAATATGGAGCCTTCGACAGCTTCACAATGCTCTCAATCGACCAAAGAGGCTAGTCCACGAACCTTTTCTCAATTCGCTCTGGTCGCTGATATACAAGCAGAGAAACCCATTCGCGAATTGAAGGACGAGGTCCAAACTAAGGAGCCGCTAAATGTTGTGCATAGCTCTAATTAGAGAGTAGATGGGTATATGAATTTACTTCGGTATTGAATTTAGTTTGGATGCGAGCATCTAAATGTGTATGATCGTGAAGTTTCTAGAATGAATTAGTCTTCTAAGAAGAAGTACCAATGGAGGGTCCCCTACGACTGCGGCGATTTGAGCCCAGCTAGATTCATATATGCAATCTCTTTGCATTTTGTACCGGTAGCTGCAGCGCTGGTGCAGAGTTTGACGCGCCCCACCCGCCGAGAAACCTAAACCAGAAGTGTGAAGGCGCAGAAACCGGCCGCGCACACAAATGGCGATTCGGTACCACAAGCCCCTGAGCTGCAAAAAATCGTGGGATCAATGAAAAGGGCAGCTCAGCCAGTTAATAGATGGATTTATACATTTCGACAACAAGTGGGAAAGCTTGATTTTCCCATGCGTCCATAGATAAGTAAATATCAGGCCAAATGACAAATATATAATGGCGAATTTCATAAAAGCACGTGGCCCCACATATGGAAACAAGCCGCGAAAATAACCGGATCTACCGCACGGCAACAGGAAACTCTGCCATTTCATGGCTCGAAATGCAGGATCTGAAGAGGGTTTTTGTTTTCCGAAAGTATGCAAATCCGTTCATGCATTCGCAACTATGCATTCGCAACTCCAAGTAGAACTCCGAAGCGATTCGGAAGGTGATGGATTGCGTATGTCTCCGACCCGCTTCAAGCCCTCGGTTTCCTTGGAAAGAATACTATCAACTGCGTTTCATAAACCACCGTGAGCCCAGGCTTTTGAGCCGTTGAATTGTGGAATTCCTTACTGTGGTCAACAAACCTTATCTTGGCTCGGATGTGGATAAAGGTTGAAAAGGGTTGAGCATACGCATTTCCAAGAGGCGGGCTGCAACCACAATCTGCTAAACTTGTCGGAAACAGCAAGGTCCGCATTGGCGTCGCTGCGATATGCGGCTGACAAGGTTTTTCAAAGCGGCATGGATGAAAAAACAGTCGTGGATGCCAGTGATATCAACTGATACCAACAGGATACCCGCGGTGCTCAACGCAACTAATTCCAAAGGAAACCTTAGCAAATGGCGCCATGGCGCAAGTGCTCAATTTACTAATAGGCACCACAGGTGAAATTCGCTCCGAATTTTGGAAAGAAGTCCTCAAAAAGAAGCATGAAGGTTCGAAAATCTTTCCTGATCCCGTGAATATCTCCTTCGTCCTGGAGAAAAGAAAGGTGAAAAGACGATCCCCGCATGTATGGGTATATCATACGTACTCAAATATATACACTAAAAAGCAGGTTTAACATATCCTGAACGCCATTGAGCTTCCCAGCATCAATTCCAACCCCTAGACCATGATAATGCACCAAAATATAACCCCGCCTGTAATGTATCTCGCTAACTATACAAAAAAAAGAAAGAAAAAAAAAAAGACAAACAGCGGCCGCTATAGAGCCGTTGAAAATGAAGATATTAGACAGCAGTGATCTTTTGTGTACGAGTGCAAAATTTCTCGCAGTGTTCAGACAAAAAAGAAAAATGAATGGCGCACTCTTCGTGGCTGGACTGATTCGCCGCCAAAGCAAATCGTTCAACCCATCCGATGGTTAGAGGATTGTTACAAAAGTCAGAAGAAGCCGACACTGTGAACAGCACGGGAATCCCGTTGACAGGAGTTCTCGGGTAGCTTGACGATGTCCATCCGGACAACGGCGGAGGAAATTGTATTCGTCGTCGTCATCGTCATCGTCGTCGTATCATTGTTTGTTTATCGAGTCGAGGATCCAACAATAACTCGACCACCTTGTGAGGCGATAGCTCTAGCCTTTTCTTCCTCCATGAATTGTAATTGTGAAGCCGTTCTGACGGGTTCGATGGTGATTTCTGAGGATAGTGGCCGAGAGGTAATGTTCATAGACACAGGCCTAACGGGGAATTGGATAGTAGAGGTCGTACGGGCATGACTGTCCGCTGCATGTTGGGGAACATGAAAATATTTAGGCTTTTCTGTCTCGGGAGGGCCATCGCTCAACTTTGACTGTGCTCTCCTTGATCTGAAACTTCTGATCGAATGACGGTTGCTGCTAGTTTTCCCTGAGAAACAACCAACAAGATTGATTGATGACACTCGTCGTTGCATTCTGACGAAAGTTGAGTTCGAATCCTGCGGCATTTCGTTCGTTTGTGCTGTAGGTTCCCGATTTGAGTTTTCCGATTCCTTTTTATGCCGTTGAAAGAATTTAGTACGACTAGACATGGCAGAAGAAAAGAAAAAAAAAGAGCAGGTGTGTATGTGGTAGGGGTAGGTGTGGTATTATATATATTTTGGATCTCAGAATAGAGCTGAGACAGTGCTCAAGATCTCTTCGGTGCCACGACGAAGCCTTAACTAGATACGTAATAGCGTGGAAGTATGAGAAGGAGCGCGTCACAGAGGAGTTTTAGCAACGGCAGCCAAATGCGTAAAATCGTGATGGAAACAAAAGCTCCGGAATACCCTTTTCGAAATTTTTAGACTGCAATAATACTGGACTTATTAAAGATGATAAATGAGAAAAAGAAGCGTGACCGAAACGCCCCGCCTCCCTTCCAACTTGCCATCTTGACCAAGATATGCGAGAGCGAAAAAATTCTTCTCCTCTTTTATCATTTCTTTCCGAAGAATGTAATATCTAGCGCCCAAAGTGACATAAAATCCCGTACCGAATTGTACAAACAGGGAACTCCACGGCGGGGTTCTCCACGGCGCACAAGCCCTCAAGGCTGGTTGTCTAGCCCAGTCTTTTGGGCGCAATCATGCACGGAAAGCGAGGGTAGAAAGTGGCAAGGATTAGAGGCTCATGTGCCCAGCTTGCGAAAAAAACCGCAAACGCCATCAAATTCAGAAAGAGGAACGGCTCGGAACCAGTAATCAATGTACCGCCGATTGCGTCTCAATCTTCGAACCAAGTAGCAGAAGTCAGCAGATGGCAGAGTATAGCACTTACGAGTGAACAATTATTCAGCTTCATATCAGAGCTGTTAAGGACCACGAGGGGAGGAGTTGCGAGGATTACAGTCAACATGCCGAATCGGTTAAGCAGATAGACGATCGGTCGGTTCCACAACAGATTCGGTTTCTTGGAATTTGTAAAGGACGGTATCTGGCGTGCTGTTTCCCTCAACCTTCGCCAATCCGTCGGGTGGAATTGCAAGTTGCCAGAATTGCCAAGTATAATCAATTAGACTCCTGCCATCTTCCAAGCTTAAATACAATCTCCCAAGATTCTTAAACCTCTTAGAATGAATCTTTTTTTACTTTTGCGAGCCTCGTCTTCACAAATAGGAACCAGCTGAGATCCCGAAATGACGAATACTCTTCCCCACTGTTGAAATCAATAAGATTGACAGCTCAGACTTCAATGGCTTGGGCCTGCGTGTTCGGAGTTGCAGCTCAGTTTGAAGCTCGCAGAGCCCCTGTCGACTTGAAGTGGTTTGGTCCAGACCAAAATTGGATTCCCCCTTGCAAATGGCAGGATTTTTTGCTATTGGCGGGTGGAGACGACCCTCAGATTTGGTTTTTCTTGGGCCGCAAACTCAAGGGTTTTTCTTCGCTCCAAGGACAGGTTGGCGCTGAGGGGGGAAAAAAACGACCATGAAAACTTGAGAGTTCCAGCTGAGCTTGAGCCCCCAGTCGAATGCCGTTCGCGTGAGAATCACAGGGTCTCGGTCTTGGTATCACCGAGAAGGGTAGGTCGGACCTCGGAATTCTTGCGCATGTCCAATTTTTAGATTGAGAATCCACGTTGTTCCCAGCTGGTTCTTCGTCTGAATATTCGCCTGAACATGAAAACCCGACGATTGGGCTTACACTAGCAGGGTTTGTGACCCATTTGGTTCAGCTGGCAAGGGGCCGCAGTATTTGCCCACAGCTTCTTTCGCAACAAAACCTCGCCAATCTCAGCAATGATTGGGCACCGTTTCGTCGGAGTTGTCGCACTGAAAATTTAGAGGACTGATCCATGAAACCTAGAGCATGGGTAAGGATAGGCGTTTAAAGCCAAAATCGCGATCGCGATCGGATTACAGAGTTTTTGGGTGGAAGAAGCCGGAGAAAATTTGAAAGTCACGCTTCAAGGGGCGCTTTGAGACTAGGAAATGAGTAACCCAATTTTCGTACAAAATACCACATTCACGGCCAATATCGCACTCGACTTTCATCATTGCCACTAGACCAATCAGATGCTCCGGTCAAGAAGAACTGGTGACGATAGTTCCTTTTAGTATCTGTAAACTCCTTGATATCATTAACATATTGACATATCGATATATCTGAACACTTGCACCTGATCAAATTTAACTCAAATTTCGTGGCGATAGCTCTCCTACCCCAGTCGCGTTAGTAAAGTGTCTGTAGATAGGTGGGACCACTCAATTCCAAAGCTTAATATGGTAAAATGGCTATATTTAGTGGATGGCACCGGTTCTGCCTGAATATCATAAGAAATAAAGGCCGTAACACTGCAATCAATATCGCCCTGTGTTCATTTGATCTCGTATATGTATCATGTTGGTTTGCTTGAGATTCGGATTTAGTCGAATTTGTGAAATAAATGCCAGCAATTTCGAGCTTAAAACTCAAATATCGACCAAAAGGTGCAGAGTCAGCTAGCTACCGTGTTAGGAACATACGAGAACTAAATTGTTCATACAAAATTGAAGCCACCCTGAAATCAAGATCCAGTTGTTTGAGGAGTGTTGGGTAATCTCGTTGACGGTTATTTTGTTCGAATCAACTACAGAAAAGAAGCAGAATATCTAAACTACTATTTTATTATCCTAATAGATCACTGGAATTCCTTCCAGTTTCACGATTTGTTTGTGAGGCAATTTCTACGCCAGTTTCTTTACGCTTACAGATCTATTCGATATATTGTAAGATTGAAAAATGTGATTTGAGCTTCGTGAATTCGTATTTATAACCCAATGACTTTGCTGCTAAGTTGAAGTAGTGCACCAGCCGTAAATTGGTTCATAGTAAAGAAGTTTATGGGTAGTTATTGGATAAGTTTTGATGGTATTCCTTAACTGATGCACGGCATATATATCGCCACATGTTGGAACTGCTCTAATTCGGCCTAGAAGGCCCACCAGCTGTCGGGACCCTGTTAACCAGTTCGATTATTCGCAACTCGATCTTAGCAAAACTCTCCCTTCTAGTAAGAGATTTTATTCTATAAATCTAACACTTTCAAACGCAGTTATGATACAGGTCAGTGTTAGTATTAATATACTCGATTCTAGGATCGGTGCTGCAGTACTAGCATCGTTGTCGATGAATGCGCCCACCACGGAGCCAAGCCGTTGAAAATCAAGAAATCACAAGAAAAATCAAGAAATTACTCGTCATAGATAGGGTATTACCGGGACTGGGCCTTGTATCGATACGCCATGTAGGGGTGTATGTGATGGTTTCGAGCACAGTTTTTCAAATGTCCCTCCGGTTTTCGGAATCATGCTAAGTAGAGATTTTTCTTGAACTAAAAAAGTTCATTCGAAAGCTTCTTTTTTTTTTTCTTTTTCTTTTTTTCGTTTCTAAGCATATTTATCTTGTAGAGTGGAATTTCGTAATCAATGCTATAAAATGCGAGAATCCCTATATATACCCCGTGTCCGTATGTCTGTTAAGGCTCTATTAGGTAAGGAAGCCGCAATTGGATTTTTTCCTCTAGAGAAGTCGATTTTTAAGAGAACATTTAGAAGGTAGGAATAATTGCGACTCCGAAATCTCGGTCATCGGGTATTTTTCTCGTCTATAGCCTCGGGACAGGTTCTCTAGGACAATGCTTTGCTTAATATGGACGTTGCTTCCGACGTGCGCGAAACCTCAGAAAAAATCAGAATCCCATGTATATAGACAGGTCTTTGTATCGGCTATTGTGAAGGTTTTATTTTTATCACTATTTTTTATGGTGAAATATTGACTTCCGGGTTTCGGGTTTCGGGTCTAGGTCTATTTGGGACTTTGGTTGCCGCAGCTGCTTTCCTATATTTACCAAATCCTCTATTGATCTGTCTGAAGTAGCTAACATGTCGTCGAACCTAGACTGGGCTCGGTGTTGGAAGGTATCTCAACCCACTACAGGGCAACCCTACATTGTTTAATGTGATATACACATCAACTTGTCGCCACCTTGGTGGAGTACTTTGCAAGGTTAAAAGGATCATTTTGAAAGAGCTATGATGAAAATATATTTGATGATTTATGAGTGATGGTTGATGATTGATAGTTGATAAATGATGAGTAGTGATTGATGAGTAGTGATTGATGAGTAGTGATTGATGAATAGTGATTGGGTGTGGTGATTGAGGTGTGGTGATGGATGGGTGATGGATGATAGGAAATTGCGTGATGAAAAGAGGTGTGATGAGTTTACATGCGATGAGGATGTTTGCAATGAGAAGATAGTTGATGAAGTGAGGAAGAAATCAAAGGATAAGATAAACTTACTGCGAGACCAATGACGCCTGAGAATTGGTGTGTACAGATCCGGCGTGCTAACTCGAGGAACAAAAATGCATGCTGAGGGACAGCGTGCTGATACCAACGGCTTCAACCGACGCTTTACATCTTACGCAACTTATATAATATCCTGTGGTATAATCTGATTCTATAATAAAAAATAAAATAACAATAAGAAAGCAAGGTGTGGGCGAACCCACACCAGGATGGCCAAGACACGATTCAAACATGCGCCTCTTGTACCCAGTTGGGCGTCCCAGGTCGGATACAAGTATTCTAAATATTAAACCGCTCAGCCATCGGTGCTTATCACTAATATCACTACACAAAAAACCCAAATATATACCGTATATCTTGGATTAGGGTACTCTTGTGTTAACATATCGAAGCTTCAGCAGCGATGGATTAGAAAACCTAAACTTAATTGGCACTGCACTTAGATGTGAGATCTCGAGAATGCCCAAGTATCAAACCAGATAAGTAATAGAAGATCAGATTCCTAAATCGAAGAAGCTTCGATCGAAAAGGGAGACAGTAGTTTGTATTTCATTGCGATGAGGGAGTAGGTGCAGGCAGTTGCTACGATAGCTTAGAATGAGCTTTTAAAATTGACAAGCTCGAGTGGTGGGCGTGCGGTAGTCCTACAATGTATTCGCTAGAATTTTACTGCGTTCGATTTACCATGCTTGTAGTAAATCAATATTCCTACAGCCCGGCCTGTTAATGATACTTCAATTATACCATTATGCTTAAGTATATACTTCTATTCGATCATCCGAAAGTCAAGTTCTGATAGGTCTAGACATGATGCTGGAGTATAGCTTTAACTAACATAGCTCATGGGAGGTGATTGAAGACCAAAGCAGAATACATCTTCAGCGTAATGGAGTCTTGAAGCCAAGGACTGTCTCTTCAGCTTGGACGCGGTAAAAACCCCAGCGAGACCACCTTCCCAAAGCTGATTTATTGGCATAAATGATGACCAGCATAAAAACAGATAGGACTGCGTACATCTTATCCTGGTTATCGATCAACAAACATTTGGACGTCAGAGTGCGAAGGAAAAGAGGTGAAAGAAAAAAGAAAATGGAATAACGTCTACATAGATCAAAGGTTGAAGAAAGCTTGAAAATATCTTTATCGAATATTGGGTCTCTATTATTAACCTACCTCCGATCTAACCTATCTACCTTGTCCTTTTTGAAGCTACCCCTCCAACTTGCCCCTCCTTTATTTCCTCCACCTCCATCCCCCTTTCAGGAAAGTTCAATGCGGATAAACAGAGAAACAATATAACAATTCCAGCCCTTATACAATAAAGTGCACAATTGAGGTCTTTTATTGACCCAGTTCGCTCACATCGCTTCCCGAACCAATTCCCAAGACTACTCGACAATGGAGTGATTGTGAGGCGTGGCAGCTCTTGCAGCATCGCCATTCATGAGTTTTGCGACGTCGCATCTCTACAACGAGCGGTCGGAAAGCATTGAAACTGGGGCATGACTTTGGAAAGACAATTCTGAGTTTTTTCTTTTTTAAAAAAAAACTTCTAATTTTTCCCGAATTTTCGTGGCTGCTGAGGTGCTTTCCTCTGCGTGGAAACCCCCTGTCGACTGTCTGCCCCACTAGCTATCCCATATATGTGCGTCCATCTCCTGGAGCTGTAGAGGTTCCAAAGTGCCGCTGCTTGCGACAGGCAGTTTTTGTGGGAGAAAGGTGCATTAACATCCAGAAGGGCGCATTAACATGAGGTTTGTTTTTTCTACTAGCGACATCCTACAAGTCTCCATGGTTGCTGCTAACAAATTTATATCGTTGGCTACACTAAAATGGCTTGAAAGTCATATTATCAGCAAGTTATTGGAGTATCAAGCTACCAAGAAAAAGCTTAGCCATATTTTCACCCACCCACATGGTATCAATCTAAAATTCCAAGGTGGTACAAAAGGTCTCAGAGTAGAAATAGACAAAAATATCCCCAGAAAATTGCAGCAGAGCTCCGGAAGGAGCGGCAGATGAAGCCACGAAAGTGTGGAGTAAACGAATTGGCGGTTTTTGGTACTTACAAAATATCTTGTTCGAATTCAACGGCTTTCGAATTCTTCAAACGTAGACATTAGGCGATGTGGCTACGTATCTCAGGTCAGAATTGTCGCTTTTCTGAATTTTTGGACGAATGACGGGAGACACGCACTGCGGGATAGCTGACCCAGCGGCATGGCGTTTTTCCTTGGCCAGAAAACGCTCTCTGGGCAGGAACGGCTCCACCTTTCTGTGTTGTGGGAGTAAATGCGGACAGGTCGTTGTAGCTGAGCAGCTGAGGTTCATGCATGGCTTGTTTCGTGAACTTCTCTCGCTCGAGGTGTAGCCCGTTGGGATATCGATGAGGCAGATATCAGAAAATCAGAAAATGGACTCGGAAGAGTCTATAAATTGGAGAATTTTTCCCTTCGTATCAACATTTCAAAATATCGCATCAACAGTAATACACTCAAATACTTGAACTATTCACGTCACGTTCCCACGAAGCACCTGATTACTGTCGAGCCAAACGTAATATAAAGTTAACTTGAATATTACAGAATTTCTTTCTTAGCTTACACAACCTTTTCTTTCCAAATGTCTGCGGCTCAAATTATCTCAATTTCAAGTGCTAAAGCTGCTGCACTTCATCCTGTGGTTGATGACGAAGGAAGATGTCCAAAATTCACTACATCAAATCCTGTACTATATGAAAGTGGTTATGGTCATGGCGCCGGAACTACATATCCCACTTGCTTCTCTATCGCAGATCTTGCGGCAGGTACCTTGGAGCTCAACATCACGATTCGAACTCCGGTATTCACCCCAGCCGACAGTTGGTATGATCAATGGGTTGCTGCTGAAGGCTCACTCGTCACTAGCATTTCATCGACTGATACGGTTTCCATCGGCGGTATCGTAGGTGACCCGGGTAGCGTCCTTAGCGGTAGTTTTGGAACACCAGGGATTGGGCCCAGTGAGCGCAATGTATTCACTGGTTCGATCACTTTAAACTTGGGGAGCCTTGCCAAATTGAACAAAACTCCATGGGGATTCAAAGGAAACTTATCATACACGTCAACTCTCGCATCCCCTAATTTTACCTTTGCTACTGACACCTTTCTAGTCCCCCTTGAGATCTATGCTGTGGGAGCTTATCCCGCTCTGTACCTCATGATCGAGGGCATTCCGGTGGATTTACTCAGACTTGCACTCCTCCCTACCACTACGGTGTCTAATTTCAAAACCATAACCGGACAAGGCGGCTACCCTGCATACGCCGGGCAACTCGTATTCAGTGGAACCGGGTTCGTATACGAAACGGGTGGTGGTAACCCAAACTTCTGCCAGGGCGGGGGGAAAGGGTTTTCCGATTTCGATTTACGACGTTTTCTTCACTACTGGACTCTTTTCGGACAAGGACATCCGGTGACCAATGAAGCAAAAGATGTTCTAGCTTACAATCCTCACGCTAATACCGTAAATTGCTTCGACCAGACTGCAATTCTTTGGCTGGTTCTCAGTTTATGCTTCCAGAGCGAGAAAGACCAAAACGCCGTGACTTCTTACTTTATGAGTCCATACGGATTCATCAAAAGTGAGCTGGTTGGATGGGGACACACTAATAACCCTTTCTTCAACTACGACACGAACAAAGCCAATTTGCCAGAACTAGACCACAACCGACAGCCTTTTGGCAGCCATGTCTTCCTAAGCTGGTACGATAAAATTTTTGATTCGTGCGCTGGCCCGCACTTGGGAACCGAAAATCTCCAAGACTATATCGTCAATGCAATTGATCCGATGTTTTGGGAAGACTACGCCGACGCGGAAGGGACTGTATGGGAAAACGGCAATAAAGATGATGCAAAATCAGCTGGTGCATCAGAAAAGCGACGAGGCCATATTGGAGGTATTGGAGACTACTTTGACGCCGGCAGGTACATGCCTGAGGGAGGGAAGGATCGCCAAATAGAAAGAGCAAAGGCCGTTAAAGATAAACTCAAAGGAAAGGGTTATAATGGTCTTCCAGTGTTAGCACTAAATCTTCAAACTGCTATAACAAAGCTCGGTTACACCGATGTTATCGTTACAAATCCAAACTTTTGGCCATCGGATTTCAACGACACGAGTTCCAAGGAAAACATAGATCTCGGCTATATTAAGTTTCATGCGGGGGCTTCTAATAATAAAGGTGTGCGAATGGGGGTGGATTTCAAGATGTATATCTGTAATACCCCAGAAGCTGCTTTAGCGTATATGAAAGACAAAGGCAAGAAGACGTCAAATACAACAGGTGCCCTGGGGGTGCAAATGGTATTTCTTCCCCCGTCCTTCCCTCACAATAAAAATTACGAATTTTTACTTATGGCCCGGTGGATAGACAACTGATACAACAACAAGTATATCAATATATTTGCCAGGCTACACTGATGCTCAATGGACCCGAAACAACCAGACTAATCATGTTTACAAATCCCTTCCCATCCGATTCTGTATGCAGAACCTTTACCTCGAGCTTCTCATCGGTAATATGCCTTGGGGCGATCTTGCAACCATAGTTAGGGCGTTCATAAACGTTCTCTCTAGTGGTCTTCAAATGACCGAGGGGGAACCAATCGCCGTGTATACTGATATCAATTACAGAATATCAGGCGCCACGGCTGACAGTGTATATGATTGTGCTGATATAAATGCTATGATAGCCCTTCAACCAGGCCAATCAGTAACAATGGCACTGGATGTCGACGGCTTTAAAGATATTGATTGGAGGTATAATAAGGAATCTACTGGGTGTATTATAGTTCGAAATTGGAGCGCTCAGGGATCCACTGTCACGATAGACGTGTATGCTCGCGAAGCCGGAGAGGATGTTCTGACTCTGAATTTCTTCGACCAATGGTTCAAAACCGATGGTGTTGAGATTTATTTCAAAGTTGGTAGTGGTCAGAGCTGATCAGCGTGTTATGATATCTCCCCTTAACGCGACCGATACGATATGTCAGTCTCGAGACTAGGCAGATAGGAGAGTGAGGCGGCGGATCTGGCTTTGCGAGACGAGATGTAATATATTTACGACAGTGGAATCAATGATGAATCAAAATGTTTTATAACAACTAGCAACACAATACTACAGCATTTGCTGGTCTTATCAAAGTATATGCTCTGTATGATTGTTGATCTGCCCAGTCATCGATTTCAAAGGGTTTTTTCCCATCGAGACATATTTGAAACGTTCGATGCATGCCAAGGATGCGATATAAATCATAAACCGGCCTCGGAATAATATAACATTCAGAATGTTGGATTTTAAAAATGTGTTGATTTTGGCGTGGGTGAGTGCCCTACACAACACAAGATTTTCTAAAATAACACAAGTTCAACGGGATGGTAGATTCAACCCGGATTACTGCGTCTCGAGGCTAGATTACTGCCTACACGGACAATTTACGAAATCCTGAGAAATTGGCTTGCGCGCACACATGTAAGGGTTCTTTTTTCAGCCACTATCTAGTACTGAGGCTAGGCTGCCGTACAAAAATTGAGTGCGGCAGTCTAGCTGGTCGAATCTTGTAGCCGTAGACTGCTCAAATGATTTCCCCGATAGGAAAGTTGTGGAGAAACAGAAAATTTCGATTGTCTGAATCGTTTGTTCGTTAAGAATTCACCACGGAAGCATTGATTAAGGCGGGCAACTTACGAATTCTCAAATTACAGGTCAAGCAGCGGAGAGAAGCTGGGAGGGGCAGCCCCAGTTCGGAAAACCGAGAAATGGAGCTCGAAGTGCGTATTTTCGGATTACGCGTCTTCTGTGAGCGAGTTGCAATTGAGAGAAAGTTGAGTGTGGAGGATGGCGAGGAAAAAGTAGAGGAGGTCTGGGGATTGGATGGTGTTGATGGAGGGGTGGGGTGAGAGAGTTCTCAGTCCTGTTCCAAGGTATAGTCACCGACGTCAGACAGCCATGCGATGCGTGGTACTCTAGTACTAGAGATTTTTTTTTTAAAAATTTGTCCCGACTCATCAGCAAGTTTGATTAAGATAATAATAATTTTAAAATTCACCGAATCGGGATTTTTAAATTTTCAATTTTCAATTTTCAATTAGAAAAAATCCTGTATTGATTCAATAAATTCACCGACCTAGGTCGATATTTATCGTCCCGATTAAAAAAAAAAAAAAACCTCTCTATTATAATAAGACCGGTTGCAGGAGAACTGTGTTTTCATGGTTGCAGTTTTTTCTGCAACTCGATTTCCTCCAAGTCTGAGTACCTAATTACACCCCGAAATGCACATATGGGACCCAATAAAAATCTAGAGCGGTAGAGCCATATCTCGCGGTGTTTAAAGAGAGTAGCTTAGCGTTCCTAATAAACTCTGCAGCGCTCCTGTTACTAGCTGCTTTAGAGCCCGAACTAATCCCTACTACCTCTATGCTTGCCGATGCAGTTGGCGATTCATCTTCTTCCAGCTTCAGGTTCTCTAAATATTCACTAAGTTTCATCATGTCGATATCAATGGTTTTCTCGTCCACTTCCTCTATTGTAAAAGCTTCCTTAGCCCAGAGGTTGGTGTCGACAGCTTTATCACGAAGCGTCTTGATAGCTTTGTGTAGTCCTCTACATATTGTCCTGTCTGTCATGCCCTCATCTCGGATTACCTCGTAGAGAACTCTGGCTACGTCGACGCAATACGGATCGGACACCTCCCAAAGAGTACCAATAACGTGCCGAAAGCCAGCCAGTTGGCAAGCATTGATAAGGTTGATTCCCTCATCAACAAGGCCCTCCGCTTCTACCGCACCAGTAGAACAAGCTGATAGATAAGCTAAAAATGGAGCATTGTCTTGGAGCTTAGTATCCCGAATATCTGATATATTTAGTGAACTCGCGATCCCTTCCTGTAACAGCAGACAGCTCTTTAATGGATCTGATGGATCTGACAATCCATGCCCTGCGAAATGAAATATTTTGCAATCTCGCATACCCTGAAGAACTAGATCCCGTTTCAGCTCTGGTATAACAGGATGTAGCGGTGCACAGAGGCTCTCCAATATTTTCAACTCTTCCATTGCATAAGGTAGATTTGCTTGGCCTGCTGTTTCTGGGACCGCGACCATCAGCGCCTTGTCAGAACCTTCCTGTGTACTCTGTTGCTGGCGTCCGTACATCAATGCCTTGATGGACAAGCTATATGAAGACATGACTCTGTCAAGCACAGCCTCGTTAGATCGTGGGGATTGGAAATGGCGTCCTGCCGCGTGAAGTGGTAGTTGACTCAGATAACCGGTAGGAATCCACCAGACCCGAGGCCAGTTGTCGTCGGTAGGTGTTTCTGTGAAGCCTAACGCTTCTAGGACTGGACGTGCAACAGTTTCCCACATCCACTCTAAGACTAACTTGACAGCCTCTGGTTGCTTGGCCTCTCTTATCGTGATAACAAACGCGTATGAGAGACGTGAGGTGAGCCCTGGCAGCTCTAAATTCCTGATTCGATTCTTTTCAACTATTAATGCATCGCAGCGAATGCTAGAAACGTTAATGATGGCGATAGGATCTGGATTAGCTGCACTCATTAGCTCCTCCGCGCTTGGAGGTAGTAAAAATTTCTCGAAGCCGGGAATTTCACGGATCTTCTCGCAAAGGTCATGAAACGATTTTTCAGCCTCAACGCGTTGATTTCGTGATACTCCTGTAGATGCTCCTGTAGAGGCTTCTGCAGAGACTCCTGCAGAGGCTCCCGCAGATGCTAAATCTTTGAGAGAAGAAAGGTGCACTTTCTTGCTGATACTTAGAGCCGTACCTTGACTGGCAGGGTCCAATTTGTCTCTAAGAAATATAAACTGAGCTGCTAGATCAGGCTGCTTCTCCTCTAAATCCGAGAGATTTGTTCGCATTTTCATAAAATGGTCTGTAATCACTCCTCGACCCAGCTCGAGCAACTGCAAAGCATGAAAAGCTCCTTTCCCGGCGTTTAAAGCTGCGGCAGCCGCATCAGAGGCTATGCCAGGGAATTTTGCCAACGACTGTTGCTTATCATTTTGTTGAAAATACATCGGGCTGGTCTTTACAAGCAAATTTATGGCCTTCTCCAGGTACTCGCATATTTTCTCAGGACCTAGCTCCCTAGCGAGAAGCCGAGTCGCATTATGAATCGCTGACATGATATCTGCCGGCCCTGAGCTCTGACTGTTGATAGCTCGATGGTAACAGGATTTAGACCATTCAAGATCTTCAGCTGAACCGTTCTTTTTATATCGATTCCCTAAACACAATCCAAGATTATCCAACCTTCCTGCAAACTCTGAATGCTCAGGGGGAGTAGCATCCACGCCCAGCGCCAAGACTCTCACCGCTTCATCCAGGTCCTTGATATCACCTGTGACATTGTGACGTCTTTTATGCAAGAGACCGAGTTGATTCAAGTGCAAGCCTAGGTTACGGTTATGGGCGGCGGTTGTGTCCACAGCCCTTATAGAGACATCAATCGCCTCTGTAAGATCCTGAATATCCCCTTTCTCATCGTACCGCTGCTTGAGGGAGGTCCCAAGAGTGCTTAAAATGGTGGAATAATCTATCATCTTGCTCGCGGCACGAAGAAGGTCTATGGACCTATCTAGGTCGGCTATGTTTTTAGTGCGCTCAAACCGAAGCCGCAATATTTGCCCGAGATTAAGTCGTAACCCAGCTTCCCTAGCGCGATCGACAGGAGTCATGTCTTCCGGAATCGCAATCACCCTGTTGGGATCGAAGGGAGGCATGTCTTCTAGAACCACAATCGCCCTGTTGAGATCTTCCATTTCTTCAGTTTGATTATAACGAAGTGTAATCAATGCCCCAAGTGTATAAAGTAAGGATGTTCGTTGCAGGTGATCAGGAGGGACTTGAGCCAAGGAATCCTCGGCTATCTGAATTGCTCTGTTGAGATCTGCCATATCTCCGAGCCGCTGAAATCTTCGACCGAGCGCCATGGCCAACATGTCGGACCACTTAGTTCGATCAGGGTAATCGGTGGGCGCAGTCTCCACGGCGGCGGTGACAACTTCAATCACTCTGTCAAGTGTCTGGCTTGACCCATTATAATCAAAGAGCTTATCAAGGCGTCGCCCAAGTTTATATAGCCGCGAAGGCCGATCAGGGCTGCCGACTGGAGTAGCATCTATCGCCATAGAAGCTACATCGGCCATTTGTTCAAGGTCCCCCACATTGTGTGTCAACTTGAACCTAGTCTTATGGAATGACCTAAGGACGCCTAAGAAAAGGGATTTAGCACCATCGGGTAGAATGCTAATAACCGCTTCCCAGATAAGCTCAATTGCACGGTCAAGCTCCGCGACATCCTTTGTGAAATTAAACCTCGGTCCATATAAAGTTCCAAGATTACCTTTAAAAATGGCAAGATCTTCATGATCTGGCGGGACCATAGTAAAGGCTTTCTCCATAGTTTGAATTGCGTCTTCCAAATCTTTTCTAAGACCACTTCTTTGATGTGAGCCCAACAGATCCATCGCTTTGTTTGACAATTTAAGCCTTTTGAATGTTAGTGAACATTTCTTGTCTTGAAAACTCGAAACCTACAAGTATCGAAATTAAATAATGACTAACCGTTGGTGTCTCCAAGGATCCATAGATTTTATGGCTAATATCCTGTCCAGAACTTCTAACTGCCATAGTTCTGCTACAATAAGGGATTTCTCGATATGCTGGAATGAACCAGTCCATGCAAAAACAAGTAAGTGAAGCTGAACATAGTCTTCGGCATCACTGTAATCCTCTGGCTCATTGTGTGCGTTTGCAAAAGCGCATAGGCCCTCGTCGGTACTGCTTTGAAGTAGTTGAAGTGTATCTGGCTCGACATTAGAAAAAATCCTCGTCAATATAGAGACTCTTAGTTCCGATGTCTCCATTATAAAGGCGAGTAGCTCGAAGCGGGCTCGAAAACAGGGGAATGAAGGATGATAGCAGTAATAAACATGAAGTATCTTATCTTTGGATTCTTGGGGAGCTTTGCTTGCTAGTAAGAATCTACTCGTAGCCCTAGGCTAGTAGCAGCTAAGGCTAACAAACCTGGTGAGGACTTCAAGGATCCACCAAGGGTCGGTTACCCCTCATTTGTGCCCCACAGCCTTTTGTTTTGCGCAAGTAAAATCTGTTAGTCGAAACCTTTAAGTTAGAACTCGGGAGTATGGACGGAACACTGGAGCAGGGGTTCGGTTTCCCGTCTTTACGGAGGAAAACCGAAGTCACGTGAGATTCATCAGTGGTGGTGGCATGTCTAGCCACAGCTGCGGTCTTCTCGGTTACGTTTCATAAATCGACGAGCGATAGCTAATACACTAAATCGGAAGGTTACAAATTTGTTAAGTGAATATGAGAGCTGATGAGGGGATTTGACGAGTGGTGGGCGAACATTCGACGAGTGATAATATTTAACGAGTGATGGACTCATATTTGGCAGGAAATCTATAGAGTCAATATCCCAGACCTGCACACCTTTAAGAATTTCTATATCTCTACTGTACAAGCACACCTACGCACGCAGATGGCCGTGGCCGACTCATTCTGTGTTGTTGGGCTGGATGTCTGTGCCAACGCCACCATATACAAAATAAGACATTCGCACCATATACAAAATAAGACATTCGAAAATGGACACTGCGCCGGACACTGGTACCAACCATTAGGCTAAAGGAATCAAACATATATATTGGGGTTAGAGTTAATAAGATACCTACTTGTTTAATCTCCCTACAACCAACCACTACTGGGAAGATTCAAAATTTTTATTGTTACACTAGTATGTTTTTCGCTTGCTATCGTCGTGACACAGGCAAACACCAACAATTGTTTGTGCAACCAACTCCAATGTTAATTACCAGGATGAATTACCGATACAAAACTATCAAAGATCTAGCTGACAGTAAAGTATTCACCGAACCGTTGCTTATTAATCAATCATTAGATTATAATAGATAACAAATCAAAACAGATATAAAGCCCTATGCTACGGTCAAAACTGGTTGCGCCGTCGAGGGAGGAATAAGTAAAGTTCGATTGTGGCGACCGGATTATATCAAATCCAAAAAGTAGGCAGCACATAACTACGACTGAAAATTAGGAGATGAGCTCGATACCCAAAATAGATCATCACAACCGACCATCATCACCAACAACCATAGCTGATGCAGATAAATCATTTTCTAACTGCTTGATTTCTTTTCAGCTCCTCACAGCCCCTCTTAGTCCTGTTAGCTTTAGCTCCTTTTTTTTTTCTCATCACTTTCGGGAAGTTAGAACACCAAGATCATACATCTGGGATGAAGCTGCTTCTCAATCTGGCTTAGCTAATTAGAGATCTATCAATCTGGTTGCTTTTGATAACTGTAGGCTCTTCGCAAACAAAAAAACCTGGTTGGTGGAATTTCATCCAAAGCTGCCAGTCTGAAAATCAAGCCTACAAGCATAATGAAGATAGAGCCAAAAATTTGAGCTTTGGTGAAGTTCTTGTGAAAATCAATGAAAAGGGAGTTGTGCACCCATCATTCTCTCCGTGGTATTATACGTGACCTGACACTTAATCTTACAGACTCTTCTCTACTTAAAGGGACACCTGAAGCCTTCCTTATCTGCTATTTCTTCGAACGCCAAGGTCAATCGCGGATTCGAGTCCAAATTGCGATTCATGTATGTGGGTAGCTTCTGTTCTAAGGTAGAGCACGCTCGTACCAGATGTGTCCGTGGTAAACAACACAGCTATACCCGGCCTCTAGAAACGTGGCGCGGCGACGGCATCACGTCTCCGGTTGAACCAAGGTTTCTTCTCATCACTGTTGGGTTTCTAGAATTTTTGACCTCTCAATGTAGTAATTATCATCGTACATCGAAATTGCGACTGGAGGTTTGGGGCGCAACACCTGCAGCTTCTTCGTTTGGGATACGAATAGTTGAAAATCTAGTTGCCGTAGCCGCTGAATATATACCAAGAATGTGCCATGAAAAATCCAAGCCCGAGATGCTACCTAGTGATACTGTTCTGAAGTTTCGCATATAGAAGAAATAACTTAATTGAAGCAAATATTCTTATAGAAGTTTGTGTTCTCACCCTTGAATGGATTGCAAGAGTCGGTTGGATCATTAACACACATATCGTCTTGGTTGTCGAGAGTCATAAGCCAGCTTTTGTAAGTCTTGAGGGTAACACAAACGCCAATATAGTTTTTGTAGTCGGATTTCTTTGGGTTGAACATGCAGAACTACTGCCTAAGCAGTTAGAATTAGAGTTATTGCTATACTCTTGGATTTGAATATCAAATTGTAGCACACATTCATTCTACATAATACACAACCATAATCAACACAAAAGTATTTCGTAATATTTTTGTCAACTATAGTGATTTAAACTTATGAGGAGAGGTCCCATATTAATGACACATGTTCCCATACAATTGGTACAGAATTTATCCCAAACATATTTGTTGCATGTCTCCCCAGCGGGACATCCTTGAGCTAACTTGATAGCTAGGTTTTGCGTTGGGATATCTTAATATTTCGGATAAAGCTCTACTGATCTTTGGCTTCAAGCTAGGTAAAAAGTTTCCGATTCCTCGGTGCAGGCCTTTCGGTTTTTCAGTGAACAAGTAAACGCTTAGAGAATTAATAACGTCATACCACTGTAATACAGAAAATTACTTGAGAAAGAATGCTATGAGGATGATGACTGATTGAAGCGGATGTCTAAGGTGACTATATATTAAGTTTCAATGGCATAGGAGAACAATGGCGGGTAACTATAGCGGTATAGATAATATGACGTTCGGCATCCGGATAATGACTCGCACGATTTTCGGTCTTGAAGCCAGCTTTTCGGAGCATACTACCTCTTTGGACCATAACGTCGACACAAAAGACGCAGACTTATTTGACATCGTTGATGAGATGGTATCTAGTTTCTAGGAGATACCCAACGAATGGGCTGTTCGATTGAAGCCGCTTTCGGAGGGTTGAAACATGATTCTCGTAGAGGATATACGAGTGTGAACGCGGCGGTACCATTTGAAAGCTCCCTATCATGCTGGTTAGCTCTATCAAAAATATTGAGATCGGGGATAGAAGGTGTAAGAGAAAATTTGCTGGGGGTTGATGATACATTGTGGCGCGATAATCTTCCTCTGGTAAGTTTGAAATATGACAAACGAAGTGGTCTCCTAAAGGCTCACACTATATTTGGGATGTATAGCTCAAGGAGGGTTGCAAAATCATTTAGGAAGGATTTGATCAAATCGAAAAAACGACCCCCCCCCTACAGAATCCAAGCCGGATGCTGCGAATGTAGATATAGACGCAAAGTCGTAGATCTTCAACATCCGCAAAGGATCTATATCAAAGTTCTTCTCGTCCATGAACAGATGCAATTGCCAATCAACTCGCCAATCATGGTGTATAAAATAGTTCTCAACTTTATGCCAGCGAATATCTGGAATAAAAGTACAGAGAAAAAAAAAAAATATTTTGTCGTAATGGTGTCGTGCGTCGGCGACCTAATTCCGAGGGACATGATGATCGACTATTCCTCTTCAAAGGATCTTGCATCCTTTGTATATTCCTCGCACTGCTAGAATATTAGCTAGCTCGGATTTGATATTGTGGCTGGCGATTCGTTTGGTAACTGCGCTACCGTTATCATTCATGCCGGCTCAAGAATTATAACGAATCAACAACTGGAGTTAACGAAAATCTTTGACCAGGGTTATTCACTTAAAAATCTTTATCGGATATCAAAAACTAAAGAAGGCTCCCTTCCAGGCAAACCCGATCAACCTTTTGTGCGAGATCAATAGTTTGCCTATAAGTTCAAAGAAAAAAAAGGAAAAGGAAGAGAAAAGAAAAGAATAAGTAAACGCCAAGAAACTATTGGGGCACAGTGGTGCCTGGATCCTTAGATCTCGGAACACCTTTCCTAGTCTCAGCCATCTACCAGTAGCTGTTTCACAGCTCCCAGGGAAACGGGCCCGGAACATCGCGTTCGTTACAAAATCAAGTACATTCACTCATTCGCTAGTCATAGCTGCCGGCGACGTATTCAAGTGAACTGTCTAGCAAGTGATGATGAAACAAATATTTCTCCTATCCGCCTTTGAGTTATTATACCTGGAACCATGGAGTTATCCCTGCATCATATTCCAGTATAACATAGAAGTCAATATGACTACACCAATGTCGCCGAGTGTATGCCACTATCAGTCCTACCAAGATAGTTTAAAGGGCTCTGAATTTATTTTTTGTTGATGGTAGTTTAACTCGTAGAGTGCCTCGACACTCGGTAATAGTCAAGTGCCTGGTTAGCAGGAGATTATTCGGGGTAGTGAAAAGAGAGGCAGCAGGGTTTAGTGCTCGCGTACATATTTTTTGATATTGGTCGACTTTGATTCCGATGTGCTGCCTGATGAGCCTATGACACGTAAAACTTAGGCGGAAACTCATGTCCCAACCCTTCTTGTGTGTCTAATATACATAACGTGCTTGCTAGGTGGGGACTCTTGCGGCTAATGGCACAGCCCGCACGCCAGGGAGACGACACATGCAGTCTAGCGAGCTAGTCTTATCTCACATACAAAAACACTGGATCGCCCGGGCATTCAGACGCGTCGACGCAGGATGGAATAGTCTCTGCATGGCTTTTAGATATCGACGAGAGCCAAAATAAAAAAAAGGAAAGAAAGGCGTATTTCCCGGGGCTTGGGAGAGGATATACGGGTAAGGCGCAGGGACGTGAGGGCTGTGACACAGTCGATGCAGATGGGGGATGACTACCAATCAACTTTGTATTCGGCTATTCCTATGAAGAATAAATTCCCTCGCTCATGCGATCCGCACAGTCTGCAGTCCGTAAATAAACGTATTTCTTTTAGAGCCAGAGAAGGAAATGGCTTCTTTGTGTTTTAAGCCGCATAGTCTTTGTGCGGAAAAGCGTGTTGTAGTTGATTGAGCGTCCCCAGTCTAAAAAAAGAAGCGGCAAGTGCTTGCTGCTTTGTAACATTAGAGCTGCATGGTCCTGGCGCCCACAACTCCCCATCCGGATCATGTCATGGTACATTTCCTCGTCCCAACGGAACCCCAAGATCCAAAGCTATCGGCTCCATAGAAGAAAACAAAGAAAACCTCTAATATCTCATACCTAATCAAACCCTGACGGGTTGCCGTGCCAGGCAGGCGCATGTGGGGAATTGGAACCAGACGTGGGAAGATTGACGTTTGCTTGTGCTATCACACAATGAATAGGCAGCGGCCTCTGGTCGTCGATCCAAGAAACGAACTCTGTTTCGCTGTGCCTCTTTTTGCCGTCGACAAGCAAGCAGAATTGAACATTCATCGACTGTGACAATTATTAGTCCAGCAGCTAATTCAGAACGCCGAACAGCCGCGAAACACCAACTTGGTGCTTTTTGAAATTTGATACCAAAAGCGTTCGAAGTTATGCATGGTGGTGCAAGGGAAGGCAAATACCGTCTACCAGAGTTCCAGTTTTTCGACTGGCTGGCTTGCCGTCGCAGCCAGCATGCTCAGATGACCCGATGAGGCTCTTAGTTGTTTGCTATTGGGCCGTTGACGAGTGGTTTCTCTATCACAAAAAAAAAAAAACAAGAAGAACATTTGTCAGATGAGCCTGGCTGTTTTCCCCACTCCCTCAAGGCGTTTATCCAGGGTGCCAGGGCACAAAAGGAGCCCGCAGCATGCTCGTTCGTACCCTCGCTCGACACACGACTTTCGCGGAGATGCAGAAAGGTCTGTGTGGGCCCGCTCGCTTTTCATTTCGCCAATAGTCGAGCATCTAGACAATGCATGAAGATCTCCGCTTCGAAGAACCGTTCAGGCACCCGTGAAACAAGGCAAACGATCCGCGAGAATCTACTTGGGAGGCATGAGTGCACCAAGCCACTAGAAACGTTGCGCTCGATTGACATCTCGAGCTTATTCGCTAACGTTGCTGTTACGAAATCCTGTGGAGACCTGTTTGAAGGATCTTCCGAGAAGAATTCAAACCCGTTTACTCGAATGTCTGCGGGTAGGAAATATCAATTGGATGGCGGCGCCCTGAACGCCCAAATATTTGAGCTCTTATCTATAAGGCGAAAATTTCAAAGAAGCGACGAGTATTCGGGCTGGAATCAGGTCGGCTTGGCGACCCAGCCCAGTCGCGGAATCGGGCACCTTGCAAGACAAAATGATTGACCGAGGAAGTCCATTTGCCTCTCGATTCGCGGTAATTTTCTCTTTCTGGGCTGAGTCACAAGAGTGAACAGTCTTCTCTTCCATCGTGCAGACCCATATGAGGCTCTTTTAACTCTTTTCAGAAATCAACAGCATCGCAAGATCACACCACTAAGCACCTGAAAATCTTTCTTGGTTCGGGAAATCGTGTTTTTGGATCCCTCATGAACCGCTTTAAACCCGCAGCATGGCTCTGGACATTGCCAAGACCGGATCCTTGTCGGTGCTTCGTCCAATCGACTAAATATAATGCTTGATAATACGACAAACAGGTATATCAAACAGGGGAGGAAATCTCGCAATCTTCCCTTGATCGATCTTCCGCAGCGGCTATAATATAGCTCAGGTCAAGCGTTTTTTTTCTTTTCTTTTCTGCAGCGCCCAGTTCAAAGACCAGCCAAGACTTCCAAAAATGCATTTTCTGGCGACACTTGTTGCCGACTATATTCGAGGGGCAATAGATTGGCTTGGCTGTTCGAGCTCTTGATGGGCTGGTGTCGGTGCGGTGTGTAGGTAGCACAGGCCCACGGAGGGAAGACATGGAAGACATGGCCAGCATGCAGCCTCTAGTCTCCGCAAGTGCGCACAATCAGGCTAGTCCCGCTGAACCAACGCAAATTGAGCTTTGGCGGGAGGCTAAGCTCCTCGCACCTGCTACGAACCTATTTTCATACGCAACTAACGGACTTCGATGGAGACCAAAAATGTCAGTTTTAGCCGTGACCCGGGGAAGTCCCGTCCCTGAATGGTGCCCTTGTCCTTTTCTCCTTCGTCATTCGATGTGTCCTGCTTGGAAGGAAACCCGATCCGTTCTCACAGGCCCAGCTGGGCTCCCGAGAAATCTGTGTCTTGCTCCCTTCTGTGCAGATGGCGCCTGCATGAATGGCCCCCATCACACAAAATCAAACGCAGGCTTGTCGTGGGTCGCGTCAACTCTTCAATATCACTTTTATCTTTGAATGTGGGTGGGTCCCCACGTTGGAACCTGCGACCTATTTTCCTGTCCCCGGAATTATATTACCATCTTGTCTTCTCCATGTAAATATTCCGCAAAGTATAAGACCCGACCCATCTGACCTTCGGTAAACGACATGTTTTGCAATTTTGTCGACCGCTTCAGTCAAACATCGAGCCTTCTTATCATCCATTTAACTTTAAAATTAACATTGACTATCTTTCTTGTCATTTATATTACCTCTATATCCTGATAAGGATAAACTGCTCCTTGTATGAACTTTGGTCTTACAGGTGCATATCTTCCTTCTGATCCGAGCTCTCTAGTTGAGGCTCATTTGGCAGCTCGATTCTATATCATCTTTGATGTGAGTGACCAAACTTATAAGAATATAAACACATCATATTCGCTCTGCATCTGGATTAAATGCTTTAATAAGAGAACAATAAAAATCTCTTGTGATTTGTTCCTACTTCTAGCTCGTAGAGGCGCCGTAGTTACAGATGCTGATATCGTTGAATTCCCTTAGTAAACAACCTTTCCAACAATGGAGACTGCTTCCTTCTGGCAACAAAACTATCCAAACGGAGTTTCTCATTTTAATCATCATTCTCGGTCACGAATCGTAGACGTTGGAGAACATAAACTCTCTCTTCCCATTCAAACGATACCGCAACGTCCAATCGAACGATTTAACTCTGGCGAAAATGCTCTACCCATGGGATTAGTTCCAAACCCAGTCAGTGGGTACGCAGGAATGAACGCCGGATCCCTACAGAGTCTTACATTTACCCAAATGGAGGCTGATTCACAATCATGGCATTCCTCTATGCATGAAGACGATCAACGTAGTTTATCTGCGGATAGCAGCAGCAGCGTATCCTCCACACATAATGCAGCATCGGGCTGGGGCCAAGAAAGCCCCTCGATGTCACACTATCGATCTAATTCTATTCCTCTCGCTTTCCAAGATTCGTCGGCCCCACCCGAGACCGCTTACTATTTTAAGTCTCCAACAGAAGTTATCGACCCTAATCTAACATTAAACAACCAAGACCAAGACTTTTATTTTAAAGAACCTACTATCAAGTTTGAGTTCTCTTGTTTCGCACCCCTAGATGATGGGGAATACGAAAATGAACCATACTCGCCGGAGTCGCCCACCGGAACCCATTATGCCCCTTATGAACTCGAAAGAAACCATACAGTACATCAACCACTTCCAAGCTTTAATAGTAACTGGGGGACCCGCAAGGTTCCTGTTACTCGTTCCCAAGCACAAAACGAAAGCCGAAACCAATCCCATTCCAAAGGCTCTAGCAATGGCGCCTCTAGATCCAACAGATTGCCCAAAACTCCACTTTCACCAACATCCAGGAAAATCGATAGGCGAAGGGGCTCTTCCTCGAGCAGCGAGGAGGCTCCCGCAAAGCCCAATAATCGGCCAAAGACTTATAAGAGAAAAGTACCATTCTATCTCTGTGAAGAAGATATTTGCAAAACAAAGGGAACACCTTTCAAGAATAAGTCTGAGCTAAAGTAAGGAACCACCTTCGCAGAGTCGGATCGACCTTTACTAAACCCTGCTAACTCGCCGAATAATAGAAAACATATTGAAACCCAACATACAAAGCCATACATTTGCATCTGCGGTTTCGCAGACTGCAATCAACGATTTGGTGCCCGCAATGAGTGGAAACGCCATATCGCCACGCAACATCTTATGCTCTATAAGTATATCTGCGACCACCCAGACTGCGTGGAAAAAAACAAGGCCAAGACCATCTTCAATCGCGGTGATCTCTTCATGAAGCACCAGGAACGAATGCACTCCCCATTAGATCTTCATGACCGTTCTCCAAACGATCTAGAGCTTATCGCATGGAAAAAGGAGATGAAAGATGCGAAGACTAGATGCGAGACCCTTCGGCCGCCGCCACAACGCATGACTTGTGGATTCTGCTCTGATGTTTTTGAGCACGGCGATAGGACATGGCAAGAACTCATCGACCATGTCGGCCTTCATTACCAAGCCAATGATCCCTCCGTCCAAAATGGCTACAAAGACGACCTTGACCTTATGGCTTGGATGAAGCACCACAATCTCATCAAAGACGAAGATGATGACTCCATGGACTTGGACTCCGAAACACCAACCAGCAGGAAGAGTCGAAAGCGGTCGTCCACATCTTCTAGCACATCGCACAGATCGAGACAGATCAAGCAAGAACACATGGACTTTTAAACGTACTTGACGTTTCCGATTTTACGATTTTACTTTGATTCCCTTTGCGTTTGAATTTTTGCTCAAAAGCTCTACTCACTTGAACTGATTATTGTTTTGTGGATACATTTTATAGCGATTTTTTTTTCTTTTGTATACAAGGGTGTAAGTTTGGTGGGATTCTGGATTTATGACTCTTTACGCGATTATTCTTACCACGTTGAATGTTAATGATGATACAGGTTTATCTGGGTATAGTTTAGGAATGGGTATAGGTTTGGGATATGGTTTGGAAGCGTAAATTTCCCTTTCGGCGTCTACAGAAGCGTTTTTGGTTTCCGTTATTTTTAATTTTCTGCCTTTATGGTGGGCTCTTCTGCCACAAGTGCTTTTTTTTTTTTTTTTGCGGACGCCATTGGGGTTTTGGTACAATATTCTTGATGTTAATAATAACGAATAATAATCTTTCCACTTTTCAAAGAAGACAAAAGAATCGTTTGTCGTATGTTCCTCTGATTCCACTCCAGATTCTGATCGCACGAAAGCGCACATGCGGCTCTGCGTATCCACCCTCCTTCAGGCTTGGACAACGAAGGGTTCATTTCCCGGCCAGTCCAGGCTCGTTTCTTCCATTCAGCTCGAATATTTTGCCACATGCAGATGCAATATGCAGGAAACCCTCTTCATTACCCAGCCCACGATACTTGCTTGCCAAACTAGGTCTTCTTGGACCAAAAAGTGACCAGAACAAGCAGAACAGGGTGCGCAGAGACCTCTTGTGGAATTTCGTTTTGGAATTAGGACCGCGTCCATTGGCTGGCTCTTGCAGTTGCCGCTGCCACCGAATAGCTGTTCGCTTGGCGGACGGAAAATGTGCCAACATCTGAGAATCAAATGATGCCTGAAGGCGCAACGTATCTTTCGATGTTGAAGGTTATTTCCGTCCACACCCTTTTCATCATTAAAATTTTGAATTCGTAAAAATCATATCAAGTCAGCTTCGCTAACTTGCAGAAAGCCATGTTTAAGCTGAGTCAATTGATCTCAGCAGCGAGGAACTCTGGAAGCAAGGGGTGTTGGCCAACGAGGGGTAAGGTGCGGCCAGGCCCAAGCATGCGACCCTTTGGATGCACAAACCCAGCAGCACAAGAAGGGTCGTTTAGCCTGCGACACTGGCTCAGACTTTGTTTGGTCGTCGGAATGCATCGCACTTCGGTAAAGGGGGGCAGTCATAATATCAAGTTGGGGGTTCGCTAGTTGTCTGCGCTTTTGGCTAGCCTCGGACGGATAGAAGTTCTTTAGATTGAGGACGTCCTTACGTGATCGATTACGACCCCAATTGCATAAAACGATGCATCTTTTTTGCCCTACGAACTAGTCTTTTCTTGAAGATGACGTTCGCTCGAGCTCTGCGGCGGCGGCGTTGCATACCGGAAAACTCGGGGATGTATTTGGAAGAAGTTGACGAGGTGCGATATTCTACGCAGATATGGTGGAAATGTTGTTCGTCACCTCCAACTCCAGAGCAAAGACCCGCATTTTACCAAGAACGCGAAAAACGCAGGAAAAAGAAACCTCTGTTATTAGAGAAATAATCAATGCTTGATGAACTGGCTACGGTAACAGAAACCGAACTTTAAGCAAAATTATCGTCGCAAATTAATTCCTGATTTTATCCTGGTTGGAATTTTCGAAGGATCAGACACTAAAACTCGCTATGAGATGGTAATTTGCGACCTGGTTGGGCCGCTGCCTGTCTCTTCTGCGATTCCGCGTCGAAAACCTGGTCACTGGAGGCTTAAAATCAGGTGCTTTGGTCATCGGACCATTATTGAGCAAGCTTGCAGCAAAAGTTTACCCCCAGAGCCCGAGAGGTGCCCATGGCTGGGTTTCCAGCTGAGGCGGCAGAACCCGGGAGCCGGGTAAACTTACCTTCTCAAGTTCAACACCAAGCGTCCACTTCCCATAAGAGCCTCATCTATTCCGGTTTGTGCCGCTCCTATTTGGAATCTACGGATAGTGGATGTCATTGACTCCGCCCTTTGTTTTAGTCATCTTCAATTGTGACGCTTTCGATAGTAACCGGTCTACAGTATGTAAGTTTTTAAATGCGCTAGTCTCAAATAAACTCTACTAAAGCTTTCTTTTCAATTGTACCCTTCACTCCTCGCTGCCCCGGATGCAAGCAAATATGCAGCCTCTATGACTTCTCAACGTAAATTATTAGAGCAGCATCTGTTGCATTCCCTTTCATATCAAACAATTTCAGGTGGCCGTAGCCTTTTTTCAGCCTATCCATTCGGACACAAGCCCACGCCGACTTTTCATCCTTTCCAAATTCGTCATTATAGACTTTGAACTTCACAAAGGCAAGCTGCTCAACAACCTCAGCGACCTTGAATTGCAACGTGTTCTTCTTTTCCCATCTAACATTTTGTCCCTTTCCGTGTTTGACTTTTTCTTTCTGCTTGATATTCTGGGAAACGTGGACTATAACCTTGACATATGGCTGGAAATCCTTGGCTTTGTGATCTTTTGGTAGTGGAAGCGACTGACCAGCCAAGATTGTAACTTTCAGGTCCACATCTTTTTGGAGATCTTTGATTCCGACGCAGTTTTTGGGGTCCGGAAGATGGCTTTGTGGTTTCAGCACGTACCCTCCGGTTCCCGCAAACATGGCTTCATTGAAGGTGATTCCCTTGTCAGCCTTTTGCCAATTCAGAGCCACCAGCTGGGCCCCTCTTCGCCAAAAATCTTGCGGGTTCAAATTTGAGGAGGAAATACGCAGGCCATGGGGGTACACTCTAGTCAGGAAGTGTCTATTGTGCTGGAACAACGCATCGGCCTGGGCTTCGTGAAGGGCATTGAACTTTTTCTCAGAAAAGCTGAAGACGTGGTTGGGTCTAGTGGATACGGCGTCTGTAAAAGACTCTGCGAATTTCATAGCAGAAGCGTAGACCCCGAGTGCAGAAAGTGTGGCGGAAATCTTGACTTTAGGCGCCTTCTTCTTAACTTCCGGGTCTGTTTCCGAATCTTCGTCGTCCGCTACAGTCAGACTCTTGGTTTTGGTGACGAGGGATTGAACAGCGGGACCGGAAGGACCACCGGGCTGCGCGTCTGGTGGGAGATATTTGACCTTTTTAAAGATTGTCTTTGAGCACGAGAATGTCAAAGAGAAAGTGCAGGTTCGATATTAAGCTCATTTACCGCTCTACCAACCTGTGGGGTTTCAAGCCGGGTAAGGGGAGACGAAGGTATGGTTTTGCGCTCACCTTGACCAATATTTTGTTTCTCAGAAGCCCTGGGGGTGGGAGTCCCTTATCTGCGACGTTCCAGCCAGATAGTTCCCCTTCCATCAACATTTCTTTCCAGCTATTTTTCATGATAGTCACCATTTTGGCTTGCTGTTCCATACTCGCATGACATTCGAGACTGACAATCACAGGTAAATCCGAACTTAAAAAGGCGTATTTCGCGATTGCCTCGCACACCTCTTGAAAGGTAATCGCTTCGGTGAGAGTCCAGCCGTGGTCGACCTTTGGTTCGCCGTCCTCACCGTCCCACACGTCTATCTCCACACAACGGCAACCACGGCTCAGTACATTGATGTATCCTTGCACTGTAGATTTCCCATAGAGTTGATGTTCAACCAGGTAGGTGTTATGACTGGACGAGATGAAATACGCAGTTAAAGGATGATTGAAGTCCAAGTCATGCGCGGGAGGTGGGAGAATCGCGTTATTTTCGGGGGCGAGAAATTCCTCTACGAATTTATCGAAAGGAGCGCCACTTGAGATTGCTTTGTGTATCGCGATGAGCGTTTCACGAAAGGCTTCGGAGGTCACTTTTATTGGGGCCCCGCTTTGGCTCGATGAGGCTACACCGCCGCCGACCAGCGCTGTTGGAGCTATGGTTGCCATTGTTCTGAAATCTCGTCTACTAGGTGCCTGGGAGTTAGCAAAAGGCTCGTAGCTTATGTTGGTATTCACAGTAAGTTTGCTTGTATATCTGGTGGGATATCTAATAAGCACCCATGGTACCAGGATGGCGGGGCCGCGGGGTTGCGTCGGAGAGGAGGTGGGGAAATGTGTTGTATGACATTGGAAAGCTGTGCTCACCTTGTGCGACTGATCTTGGCTCTGCAAGTGAGTATTCTAGCAAGTGAGTATTCTAGAATGCGGAGTGGATATTTGATGAGAGATGGAGATGATGTCAAGAAGATATAGGAGGATGATGGAGCCAAAGCGATTCCAGGCCTTCAGCTAGAACGTTTCTTTAACGCCACACCGGGCTGTACAGGGCTAATGCTCGTGGTTATTTTTACCTCATTATGTCTGGTTAAATCCGTTGCATTGATGACGAAGCTTCAGTCAGGCTAGCTTGCCTAGCTTGGGTAAACCATGCGAGTGGTAGCCAATCTTTGTGCACGAAATCTGACTGAATATCGGCGTGCATACGGCATGCCTGACGGTCATCAACAGTTCTTTCCCTAACTCCTTCAATATAAGTGGAACCAAGTCTATTTCAGTCAAGGATGGGCCGAAACCTGGTCGCTAATGCGGTCACGGCTGGAGCTTCCAGAGAAATCGATCGGAACCAGGCCGTTGAACCAGGAAACGACTTACCGAAGGATTCCTTCAGACATGCCCTTTTGGCGATATCAAGAACAGGGTCAACGAAGAAAATGCAACAGACAACGCGATAGTCTAAGACTTCAACGCGCGGATACATATTCGAATATTCCTTTCTTGCATATATTACCTAGAACTTAAGTATTATACGCTATACGCAACCTCCTGAAGAGTTAATCTTTATATTAGCCTATAAAAATATTCAAAGAGAACAGCGGCTATAAATGCACCTTATTGTGCTGGCTTTTTACCCCGTAATTCCCTACGAATAGGCTAGCCAATCATCCAGCACCTCAATAGATGCAGCAAGATTTGATAACAAATCTTCGTACTCCTCCAGATAAACTGCAACTAGCACTAAATCGTATCTCAGTGAATCCACCGCTTCGCTACCCGCAGCTGACCCGATAACATCTCGGATCGCGGACCGTAGTATGGTCGAGTATTCTTCCCTGATATCTGCAATTGCGTAAGCTAAATCTCTTATCGCAACCTGAAGCTCATCTCGTGCCCTCAAGTCTATGACACCTGGAGACATCCCTTGGCCTTTACGATACAGATATATCCACGAAAGTACCCGAATTTGATTTGGTGATTTTGGCTGATGCGCGGAAACTTGATGAAGTCAAGTAGCTCTTCCCAAATGTTCTCGCGAAACTCGTCTACCTGCCATCCTTCCCGAAATAAGAAAAAATCAGGTTGGACATCGACCGTAACTGGTGGAATTTTATCCAATGCGGAAATTAAATTGATTAGGTGTGAAGCGACCATTTGTACAGGGTCGATCTCGGCTGATGGCACGCTATCCGCAGTATCTTTCAAGAGGTCTTGTAAAACTGGTATTGTATCTCCGAGATAGGTATACTCAGACGTCGAAAGTTGCGAGAGAAGGTTTCTAAGTTTAACTCTACTTGAAATAGCGACAAAGTTCTTTTCGAGGGCTTCGGCATCGGCATCATCATCTAAGCCGATAGGGAATTCTTCAATCTCTCTGATAAAGACTGTGATTGAGTTTTGAATGAGATCGAAGCGGATCCCATTGCTGAAAATATACGTTTGAACTTCTTTGTTGGTCACAGGTCTCCCCCGCCTTATCGGCTCGGCAGCTACCAGTAAGAGCTTTAAACTAAAAAATTCAGAGATAACAGTGTACCTGTTTTCTGGGTGATAATATTTGATGGTCTTACCATAACAGGAAAAGAGATCCAGCATAAACAATTCTTACTAAATTAATCATATTTTGATGTCGATGTTGACATTCGCCACAGTATTCTGCGACGTTCGTAGCTATGACGGCAAGCTATTTGAAATACACATGTAAAATTACGAGAATAGAGGATATTTCATTTTATCTAATCACGACAAAGCTATGATTTAGATCTTTGATCACAAAATTGACTCAATAGTCGGCTATTGAGATGATATCTGGCTTCAGAAGTTTCACCAGAATTTGTAGGAGAAAATACAACAAAGCGAAAGCGAAAAGTGTGTTGACCATGAAGTTAACAATCTACACATCGATCTCCAGTGTGATCTGAAATAGACGACGACGCCTCAACACCTGATCTCGATCGATATAAGCAGGTTATTGGGAATCAGTCTGTTTAGGATGGTGGCGGAGTGAAATTCTCGTCTTATAAGAACACCTAATAGTGAGTTATTCTCGACTTCGGCTTGCTCTAGCTACCACAATTGATACATTTTCTTCAAAGTTGCAACTACGTGTACACGACGTCGACTTGCGTACGACATAGAAACCTGTCAATCATTTGACACATATACGTCATTGCGTCGTATATTTTATCAAGTGAAAAAGAGGCTTTCGAATCATCAATAGGGAACTCGTTTCCATTCGAGTGCTGCATTAGGACATTCCGATTAAACCGAGCAGTTTAAGCAAAGTCACTACAGCGATATCGCGGTTCACGCTACAAATTCCGAACCAATTCAATATGGTAAGTTGCATCTCTAGCTATAGCTATCTACACAACTTTCTAATTCTTAATATGACTCGTTGATGTCACTTGGAACACGAGAGTCTTTGCTAATTCGGAATCAATAATATACATTAGTCGACCCCTTCAGGAAGTCTACGTCTTCGCCAAAAAGCATCCCTTTCTGAGAGTCTCAACGGTCTCAAGAGCGGTACTTCCTCCAAACCATTATCTAAACGGCCGTCATTTACCAGTTCCGCCTCTAGCTCCCTTACCAGTAGTCAGCGTCTCCGTTTCAACCAACCCAGAGCCGAGGCAGTCTTTGATCAAAGCACACCTTTCTCCACCATTCGTCTCATGATGGCTCGGGCCTCAAAATCACCCAACGATCCAGCTCCGGCTCAACTCTTCCGCCAAGTCATGGATTACTTTGGCACCGACGACGACCACATGATGACGATGCTTCAGCACCAGCTCCAAACATCTCATCTTCAAGAAAATAGCAATCCTTCCGAAAGCTCCGCAATAAAAGATATGATTTCTAGCCAAACCAACAGTGGTACTTCAACCCCTGCTGGAGACTTGGGTTCTAAGTCTCGTGAGCTGTCTAACGCCGAAATCATGCTCTATATCAGCACTATGCTCGGGCATCTCCCACGAGGAACTCCGGAAGGGGTTCTCAAGCTCGAAGAGCTGTTCGATACCAAGTTCTATGATGGGGACTCGGATGGATTGGGATACGTCAGTGACTGCGAACCTTGCGATATCGACGAAACCATCGTTGATATTCAAAGTAGCCAGCAACAACTTGGAGAGGAAAAGATGGTTTTGGGAGAGAAGAGAGTAGTTAGGCGCCCTGTAGACGAAAATTATGATATGGATTGAAGCGTTGAAGCGTTGAGTTCTTTGAAATTTGGTGGTGGGAACGCTCTTTCTGTCTTTTATGTGCCTTCTAGCTATTGGCTTGCTCATTTCTTTTGAATACGCATAGGGCGTGAATCTGTTAGAGAGACGGGAATGCAGTGTTAATAGCGAACTTTACCATGAAATAGAGACGAGACTCGCTCTAATAACTTCAAAAAAACGACTAATTCGTGTGATGCTTCATAATTATAATGTATTCGAGTAGCTGACCACGACCACAAATGCTGACTTCGTAGGAAAATAGAGAAATATTATCTTAAAGCAGTGTTCGATTCGCCACGAATATAATGGATAGGGGGTAAAAATACATGATTCACAAGCAATGTATCTTGAAAATATAAGCCTAACGAGTAGGGAAAATTTAAAAGGTGCTCTTTTTGAAAATAGACCAACCAGACAGAAAGCTAGGGTTATTAGCATCACGAATGCGTCTGGCTCCTTTGGGATAATGCGAATCTTCAGTAATACCGTGAGATTCAGTAATCCGTAACTCCTTCTGGTCAGAGGCGTGGAGGCTTCCGGGGTGATCACCAACAGAGCTGCTTCGGCGCTGGTGACGATGCTTTTGCTTGGTACTCGAACTACCCAGGTTCACAGCTGGAAGGCGCGAAGTCGTGCTTCTTAGGCGGGAACGGCTGAGTTTTAAAGACGAAATAGCGGAACGAAGTCCTAATTTCTTTGAAGGGGCATTCGTGGTAACCTCGTTCTCTTGGTCGGAGCTATAATCGGAGCTGCCAGTAGATGATAAGATTTCTTGCTCGAGTCTCCGGGTTCCACGCTTGCTGCGAGAATGGTATTCAATCATCTCGTCTCTTGTTGGACTAACGGTGGAAAGAACATCGTCGACGAGCTTATTGCGATCGCGTTTCATAGATTCGGTGACGATGGCTTCACGGTGGCTACGAAGTGCACCATCTTTTCCACGTCGACGGATAATGAGAACCTCGTCTTCACTCTCTCCGCCGTCAGAAACCGAAGTAGCGATGGTTTTCTTTCGGGCAGCAGACCCCTTAGACTCATCTCCAGCATATCGTGATGCATAGGCATGCCCTCTTTGTGGCTGGTATTTGGAAGGACCTGTAGGACTTGCCCCTTCAATTTCGAGCTCTGACTCGGATTCAGAAGTGCTAGAGTCTTCGGTACTCTCCGAGGCATTAGAGTCATAATAGGTGCGATGACGGTGATGGTGAACCTATGCATTCAACACTGTGTTAGTTTCATCCTTTCGTAAGTTGATCCGTGCCTCTTATGTAACGAATGGCAAAATATTCCCATGTTCTAAAGGCTACTGATGGTGATCCAGACAGAGGCAGGATCAATTTAGAGCTCTGCTTGATAGCTAGACTGAAAGTCAGAAAGATACGAAGCTTACCAAGTTTGCCTGCCTATCATGATAGATTTCACCCTTTTCTCCCTTCTTTATGTCTGCCCTGTGGCTGCTGTGATGATTATCGTGGGCGTACGCATTGAGGTTGCTGCTTGTGGCATCGCCGGTTGCAAGACGCCCACGACTACGTGAGGAATGCAAAAAGGCGTCCTCGAACGCAACCGGGTTCTTCTTGTGAGCACTCTCTAGATGAGATGCCCAAAGTTGTTAGGTTTGTTTAAGTGAATGGAAATTTGAATTTGAATCAGCTTACGTGTCGCATTAAAAACTTCCTGCACAACTTCTCGCATTAGCTCCTTGCGTATTGCCTGCTCTTCCTCTTTCTTAGAACACTTGTTACAAATAACCTCTCGATTCAGGTTTTTCATAGGACCATCTAGATTGATGGCATATCCTTTGTTGAAGTCGTATGTGAGCTCATGATTGACATTTTGGGTCTCAACTATAACTGGATCCTGACACTTCTTGCATGGACGGCGAATGTGAACATTGATGGACCCTGGATCTTCGGTTGATGTTGGAGTATAGGGGAAAGGCATTTCACTAGAATTTTCAGAGCACTCTCGATACCCCATATTCATGGCCCACACCTGTCGTTCATATTCTTGGCGACGACGAGAATCCCAAAGGCCCTGGCTTCTTTCAAATTCTTCCATTTTGAAGCGCTCATTCTGCTCTGATTGGAGACGCATACGGGCAAATTCTCGGTAGAGTTCTTCTTCTGACCTATTGCCATATCCTCCCAAAGCCAGAGGCAATTGGGTTGCATAGCTGCGGGCATCGTGATCGAGATGGGTTGCAGTCATACCGTCATCACGAGAAGGTGGTATACCCTTAACTGGCCAACATGGGATAGCTCTCGGGTCCTTTGGTGGGAGGTATATGAAGCCCGGTCCATTTGGATTGGGGATATGAGTACCCATAGGTATCAGGTACCTGGGGCTTGCATTGGCCTCCAGGGGACGGTCATGGCAATGCGAACGATCGTGGTGATTTTGGACTGGGTTTGGATCGTCAACACAAACGGTGCTTGGTGGTTTTGCCCATGCAGGAGAGCCATCAGCACCAGGAATTCCGATTGGATATCCTCTTTCGGACATGGTTATTGGGGGAGGTACATCTGCGGGGAGATGCACAACAGGCAGTCCATCGCTTGAAGACTCCTCATTCTCGTTTTGGTTGCTGCCGAAAGTTAGCAAGCGAGTTTGATTGGTAGTTGCGAATCCAGCTCGACTTACGGCATATTTGAGGGAATATCTTGTTAGTTTGCCTGCAAGTGGGATTCGAACTTGCAGCTAGAGCGCATAAACGAAGCTATTCTGCTACCCAGTTTTCAAGTCCGAGCTCTATCTTACTCCGATCTGGGTAGATTTCTTGCTGCACACGATGTTTGTGTGAACTGGTGGATCAGGAGCTATGGTGCTTTGTGAATATGTTGAGGGTTGCAAGTAAGTTCTAGCAACGGTCAGCTGGCTGCTTTTTTTCCTTATAGATAGTATATACCAGTCTACGTCATGAGGTAAAGAGGGAAGAGAGAGAATGGGGCCGTCGTGTTGAAGTGACGTTGACGGTTGAGCCCTATCACCGTTCTCCATGGCTTCATCAACTCTACAAGCATCAGCATAAATACTTGAAGTTCAGCAAAAAAAGTTTAGCATTAGTCTACAAAAAAAGAAAGCAGAGCGCTGCTCTGGTACAAGTAGCTTAAGGCCCTATCGATTTACTCTGCGCATAATTTAGTAGTGCGTCACGACAAAGCGAGTAGACCAGTAGCATTCTTTTGATTTTTTGCTTTGAATCTACAATGTCAAATATAAATCCCCGAGAGAGATCGATCGGACTCTTGAGTAAGAAATTACTAAGGTCCATTCGAACGCATGCATGCATATGTTCTCACCTCAACAGTGGCGCTAGTGGCTAGCGAATCAAGCCTTCAGATTGTTCACCTTGAAAACGCAGCACGACGCCAGCAAGATTGCATTCTCGAATATTTCAGCCGGCTGTAGAGAAGCTCCAATTCCTTACGAAAAGAAATTAGGCCGGGAACGACATCCCCTATCTTTCTTGTGCCGCGGCAAAAGATTAAAAGGTCCACCAACGAACCAAAGGAAAGGGTAATGCGAGTATTATGTCACCAAATGGGGAGTATAGATTTGAAGTTCGGGGGTAATATCACGGCAATTTTTGTCTCCTATTTCTCCTATCACCATTCTAAATCGGTTTGGGTTACTCCCGCCATCATTTATTCGAGAAGGTTTAACCAACACAATAACGAGCCTAGACTGCTGCAACGTGACAGAGAAGTGGGGGCCCAGCGCCGTGGATCGTTTCCAACGGTTTGGAACATTCGTAAGCGTTGGGACAAAAGCGCACACACCTCTGCAGCTCTGCACCGGCAATTTCACGGAAATAGGGCACGATTCGCTTATTCGAAGCGAGAGAAGGCAGCTGGCAGCGCATTCGACTGTTCCATAAAGCTTATATTTCTACTCGTCTTAGGTAGCACCTGCCGATTAAGCCGAGAAACGTACCTCAAACAGCAGAGTCGCAGGACCTGGTTCGTCAGGATCGTCAGACGGATGATGCCGTGTGACAGAGCGAGCTCAGATCGTTTGCCTCATCGAGTTCAAGGAAACCTCTAGGCCTTTTTCGGTTTTCAGCATCGACTTTTCTCAGGATCTTAGTATTTTATTTGCTAAACATTAAAGTAGACCGATTAGTCCAAGATCTGTCTTCGTCCAAAAGCAGGTTAAGTCGAGATTTTCACGTAAGGGGGTTGCGATCTTGACAGCTGAAGGGATCGAAGATGCATATCGGGGTTGAATGATTTAGGTAGTAGCTAATTGTGCTGATGTAGTATACAAATTATTGGTTCGGCAGCTCCAACCTGGAGTGAAAATAGTTACGCCAAATTTCATCTATATTACTTTTACCAGCCGAACACCAAAGGATATTATGCAATCGTGTACTCGTGACAAATCGCTAAAAAACAAAAAAAAAAAAAAAAAAAAAGAAACAGCTAGAACCTGAAGACAAGGAAAAAAGCCACTACGGAAAAGCGGAGAAGGATAAGGTGATCAGAAGATCTCAGTTGAGTGTGCCAGTTCACTGAGGCTTATTAACATCAATTTCGGTTTTGCATACTGGGCATGTGGTACCGTTGATACAAATTGTTTCAATTCCGTTGCTTTTGCAGGTTGGACACAAGTATCCAGGTATCTATGGCAGTTTATCCAGTAAGTTATGTATTATTTTCAAGTTCTTAAACGAGCTCGTAGGGTTGATAGAGAAGCTTACTCCTTGCACCGCTGGAACTTGAACGGTAGTGTTTTGATAGTCAACGTACAAAGAAGCAGTGTATTGCATCTTGGTTGATAGCCTTGTAGCAGGAGGTTCCGAAAATGAGTTTAGAGGAGAGATGATCTGATAAAATTTGTTAGCTGTGCTAGGAGGTAATATGAGAGTAGATTTGAATGTACAAGCTGGTGCTGCGTGGAAGCTATAATAAAGATTGAGAGAAATTTATCCACTGCTATTTGGTCTAAGTAGTAAATCTCGGTAAATAGGGTTTTGATGGCTTTGTTGGATTATAATACTGAGAATTGAGGTCGTCGTGTAGGGGAGGTTACTTCCCCTTTTATAATTGCAAAGGTCTAGGCTACGAAGTCTAATTTTTACGGAGATCTATGTTCGCTGATGACCCCTAAGGAGATAGAAACACGGGATATCGGAAGAGATCCGTCTTGTGAATTGATTGTGAGAAACAAGCTAGGACTATTTTTTTAGTTCTAGTTATTCTCGCCAACCGAGACCGTCACAAAGGATAGACTAAAAAGCAAACCCGCTCCCCCTAGCCAATTATCGTTACACGGCAAGGTACAGGCACATTTCAATCGAAAAGCCTTCTTTGTGGAAAACAAGCTGCGTCGGCTAGCTCCATTTCCCTGTTTTTGGTCATCGTCTATTGCTCACGATTTTCCTTGTTGGTGGTTTGATGTGTCCGAGCAAATGTATGTTCCTTGCAATCAAGCTCGCAGCTCAAGCGGGCCACAGGTTACACCAACTCGCGCTCCAGCTCCTTAACCAACCCAGCGCGCTCGCTAAACGATCTCGATCGTCGTAACAACACAAATGCGTGCATCTTTGCATGTCGTACAAATGAATCCAGCGGCCTGGGCGGTATCTTGTCGCTTTACTGAGAGCTCATCGAGTCGAGATGTTTCTGTGAGAGGACACAGTGTGTGGTTGCAGTTTGGCACTGAGCCGGCAAATAACCAATGCCGGTGGTGGTGGCCGTGGTACCATGTTGCAATACATTGGAAAAAGTACCGATTGCGAACCCCCTTCTATCGAGTCTCTATCACCTCATGCGGGATGATAATATCTCTAACATGACTGCAAACCCCCCGAGGCGAAGGGGTACTTAAGTAAGGACGCACACTAGCACTCGGTGTTTTGACCTTTTAGAATCTCCATTAGTTCAGCCTGAACGTACAATTTAAGTGATCACACTTGCACTTGAACTTCTAAATTCGATGCCCTGCATTATGTATGTGGGGTACATGGCCGGTTCAGAGTCTCATTTGGGAGAGCAAAGGTACTTGAGCACTTGGGTACCTGAGTACTTGAGTAATTATAGATTCCCGGTCATGCGTGTGCATCTGATAAAATCCCCAGAGCACGCTACTTATGACATATGAGGCTTGCTCCTTGCTTTCTGGAGCACACCAAGCAAATCGTGAGATACCAAAACACCGCAAGCTTGGGGCTTGTCTTCGGAGACATCCAGCCAATAACGTGACTGGTGCTTTGACCCTCGCGAGCTCGCTTGCGAAAACAAGAGGTGTGGGTCTGGAGTTCGCTGGATCAGCCTCGCAAGATACCGAACAAGCAACTCAAAAATTTTGCAAAATCCGTGCCTCCAGTCATCTCAGAAATTCCGGGGGAAAGAATGGAAAAGAGCACAAATGCAATCTTAATGGCTGGGAATTCATCAGATGTTCGCCCCTTCCTCTCCACGAAGATTTTTGCCCGAACTTTAAGGCCAACTGTTGGCAAACGTGGCGTCGGGTGGTGGCCAAGATCCCTTTTGGGAGTACAGCATTTCCAGATCGAGACAACGGAGTTTTTTCAGGCATGGGTATTGCGATCGAGTTTTTGCCACGCTCGAGCCAAATGGCCTAAAATGGCCAATGGGTGGCGGAAGTTTTGAAACGGAGGGAGTGCCTTGACCCAAAAAGCACCCTTGGTAAGCGGTCCTAGGCATTGAGCAGCGAGAGCAATTGTTTATCATCTCTCCCGATACCACTGTCAATCGTCGCATTTCATCTTCGGTCTCGTTGCAGAAGTAAGGCGAACTCTAACGACTGTCGCGTCCAACGTCCCTCATTTGTCGTGCTGGAAGAATCGCGAGTTTCTCTCCCAATGCCATACCGGCCCAAAAGACCAAGAAACCTCAAACGACCAAAAACCTCGGATCCGGAAGAGGCTGAAGAGTCCCGGAAGGGCCATCAGCCAGCGGATCTAGCCGAGTCATCTGCATCGCCGCCAGCTGGAGATATCGCGCAAGGACAGCATTCGACGTCCTCGGCTCCACATCGTGATGTTACCGTGCCGGGTCAACCTGACGCGACAACGAGCAGTCCAACAGGATCAGACGCTCCTGCAGCAGTGTGGACAGGACCTCTAATTGGGTATTGTTTTTGTAAAGATTGGAAGGTCACGATCAAGGAACCAATTCCAGGAGTAGTTGTATGCCATTGCAAGGATTGTCAGGCGATATCGTCAAGTTTCTTCTGCACATTCTTGACCGTTAGTATGGTCACCCTCCAGTTTTGTATTTTAACAGCCCGCCTCGCTCTTTTTGTTAGAAGGGCGCATTTTGTGCATCACGAACTGAACTTGCAATTACAACTCACAGAGTCTAGAGCTTTATTAATGGTTGAGCCTACGGACCGCGAGTCACGAAATGTCGAGTCATCAACATACTATTACACGATAAAAACGGGAGATAATACGGGACGAAGCCAGTCTCGAACGTTTTGCAAACGATGTGGGACCGTTCTATTCGCTACTCGTAAGCTCCATCCCATATCATGACTCTCAATTGCGCGTTTTTCCTTCCCGCTTTCTTGATCGTGCATGTGTACGCACTGCAGACTCCAGGAATGTGAAATGACGATGAGCTGCTTGTGGAGTCGCACGGACTCTAACTTAAGGGCAAGCAACATCTTTCGTCGAGAGCGCCGCTATAAATTGGTAGAGGTAAAACATGCGCTAACTCATTCTGATACACCTATAGCTGAATCTCTCGAGGGTGCACTACCAGTCAACAGAAATCTTTTCGTTGGCCCACATAACGATTTATCACCCTCTCTTCGGGAACTTCTGACTCCTAAAATTGAGATATTTACCAAGGATCGATCTGCCTGGCGTCCTGGACAGGAGGGAGTTCTTCACCAATATATCAGCATGCCTGTGGGTTTTGGGGACAGCGGTGATAGTACGGAACAGGAAACTAACCCGGCTGTTGTTGCTGGTGATTTGCACCTATGACATGGCCTATCAAGGGTATTGAAACCTGCTATTTGAATGAAAGGTATATTGAGCGATGGGTCTACTACTATCCATGTGTCGCTCCATTGGTGAACATTTGTACCCAATACTGGACTTTCTTTGACATTAGTTTCGCACATCCTCGTATTGATGGCATTCACATGCACACAAGTTTCGGCGTATCTCATTTAGGGCATCTCATTTTTGATTTCTTATTTCTCTGGATGCTATGCATGTACGGTCTCGTCGAATTTACAATCTGGTTCGTTTAGTTTAGTTTTGGTGGGGTTTAATTGTTAATTTGCTTTTTCTTAGATGATTACACTATTGGCAGGCCCGAATCCCCTTTCCTCCTTCTTGAATTCCCCTTCCCTTCATTTTTTGAAACATTAAGGCTGAGAAATGATGATGGGATACGGAATCTGTCTACGAAGCGCATGATCATAAGGCCTTTTAGCGTCAGGCTCCTTGTTTTTCTCTTCTTTCTTGTGGTTAAGTCGGCTTTCTTTCACTTTGATTATCATATATTGGTGGTTGGAAATGGAATCCCCTACCTATCTCTAAACACTCTTTGTGTAAATATCTGGATATAACGATACCCTGAAAGCCTAAAAGGAGCCGAGGGTCTCATCCTTGTGTTTTGCATGTATACCGAATCCAAGATTTGATATTTGAGTCACGAGGAGAGGCTTCCGATTTCTCGGCATATCTATCAGAAAGAATGCACCCACACCCGCCTTGTTCATCAATACTACTATTGCTTTGTAATGCTGAGCATATCCGAACATCTTTGAACATCTACCATGAAGTTCAGCCTTCACGCTCTTTTCCATTTATTTTTATTTTTCTTGGATACAAGTTAAAGAAGTACCTTGTACAACAGTTTAGGCCTCTCTACTGCTTGCCACACGTTAGAAATTCATTTTTTAATTTTTCTTTTCTTTTTCTACTTCTATTCTTATCGAATATAGGATGGTAGCCCGAAGTGGCAAAAGGATGGTTGCACATTAGAGTGGGACTGACCCGAGAAACTTCATGGCGAATCATTAAATATTAGAATTCTAAAAAAAAAAATCGAAGTTAATCGGGGCTCGTAGACTACGCAGCGGGAAAGTTTTCGCCATCGAAGAAATTTTTGTATTTCGTGAGACAAATTTGAGTTGACTAGGGAACAAATCGTGGCAGCCACAAGTTTTCTGAATGTCTGGTTCTCGGGATTAAACGAAACTCGTGGGGAATCAATAATATTGATGTGAGCTGAAATTCTCAACGGAAGCACAAAGGCGCATCGGCGTTGAAGGATCTGTCGGCAAGGGCTGCTAATCTACGCCGCCTGCTAATTTAGGAGCACTGGGTTTACAGGCCTCGAAATGACAGATACCACAGGCAATCGGTTAATTTGACAACTGGAAAAGTGGAGCCTTGATCTAAAGAACCATCCTCAAGCTGATCGAGATCGCCAAGACTTGAGCGTTCTCAAGCCAGGGCCAGACTCTCCATCTCGCTTCGGCTATGCTCGCGCAACGGAGTCGAGCTCGGGTGTTTCCCAGCTGTATCGCGACCGTCACAAGCCTTCCAAGATCTTTGCTGGACTCCTCCGCTCGTGAGCGATTGGCTCAGGCGGTCGTTTCGTTAAACGGAATTGTTGGGGAAATTCCAACCAACCAATCGCGACCTGCATCACTTCAGCTGGAGATTGCATCAAATAATGTGGTGGAGAATAGAACTTGGATATATTTGTGGAGCTAAGGCAATCTGCAGACTAATGCTCAAACATGAGGTTGGCATTATTCTTCCCTGCGTTCATGATGTGGCGTGCAGCTATGCATATCTCTTTGGTCACGAAACTTTTCCTAGCATATTTTTTGGTGGGTCTAGACTATGACCCTTTCAATGTTAGGCATACGGGAAAGCTTAGTGTGGTGTCTACCCGCATGAGAAGGGTAGAAAATTCGGAGATCATATCCCGAGTCGATGATGCCGAATAAGTCCGAGCTAAGATTATTCCTGTGAAATATTCTCGCAAAAAAAAAAAAAAAAAAGAGAGAGAGACCATTGCCGAACCTCAACCGAAGGGTCGAGACTCCTCTCCACGGAGCGTTACCTGTTAGATTGTATCGATTATTCGTTCTAAATTAGGAAAGCAACTGGGACTTAATTCGGATATTAAATCGCTCGATTTGGATTCAGGCAATCTGCAAGACTTGGAAACTTCCACGGCGCTGGGAGCGGATGGTTCAAGTCTAATTCGACAACACTATCCCCAGCTTTTTTTAAGCCCTAGATATTCAAAAACTATAGCATTAACAAGCTTGAGCTCGAAATGTCTTTTATGCCGAGACACCGAGCTAGCATCCGAATCAAGCTGACGGGAGGCGTGCATTGAAACAAGAAACAAGAAACAAGAAACAAGAAACAAGAAACAAGAAACAAGAATATCAAGGTAAGGGAATGGCTGTAGAAACATATCTATTTGACATAATGGACGTGCGCGAGCCGACCATACGATTCCCTAACATCGATCTGGCGATCTCGTCACACTAGTGCACCTTTGAAGTTTTTTCCTGTACCTGTGCGTCTGCGTGTATGCATATGCGCACAGGGATCAAACATACCTTTCGCAGTACCCTCGGCAACACAGAATATCATGTATAGAAGCGATATTATGATCTCTAACGGTGGGGAGCGGCGAGGCTTGCATGGTGTTCACATGCTGAAAGGCAGCTTAATTTTCTCCGAGGAAATCATTAGCGATGCTTGATCATATTGCAACCAGTGTTATTTATGGGGCTCCACTTAACTTTGTCTCAAAACCAGTAGAATCATTGGTATCCATGCAAATATTCTCAACAACACTGAGGATGATTGAGGTTGGCCTAAAAGCTGCATCGGATCACGGCTCAACTCGAAGGTTAGTGCGTGGGTCGTGGATCTGGTAGTTTGCTCAACATGCAGGTGAAGCATCTGATTTGAACGAGAAAGGGACTAGTTTTCGCCTGGCGGTAAACTAGTGTCATTTTAGCTTAGGAAATACTTATCTCCGTAACACGCTGATGTTTTTGCGCGATTTGATCTCGGTTCGATTAATCGGATCGAGGGTACGCAATCTTTTCACCGGAGGTAGTTCGATGAAAAGCGGTCTGTGCAGTCTTCAAACTGGCTTCAAAGTTGCCGCGGCCTAAAAATACCCCTGAGATTAGATCATATCTCGAAAACATCATCGTGGTGGAGACAACTAATTTGTGTTGATTGATCTCACACGGAGACCAATTTGTGTTGGCATTGTGGTATTCTCCTCGCTGGTGATTTGCTCATCTTGAGACTTTGCTGGTGTTGCTAGGTTTTATCGCCGAACCCAAAATATTTTTACGAATTAGCCAATATTCTTGAGATACTTGCTTCCAAGTTTCGGGGCATAATATCCAGGTACTTACTAAATATCAATGCTATATATTCACCTTGCAATTCAATCTGCCGCTGGCTGATGAAATACTCGCTTAATCCCGAGCGCGAGCTGAAAGGTGAGGAAGGGCCTTTTGACCACCCTAAACAGTATCTCCACGATCGACAGACCTCCACGGTCTCGGATGATCTGTTTTCTTGAGCGTGTGCGTCTTAGGCTGTTAAGAACAGGTTTCTAATCTGCGGAGTAAGCTGTATTCTCTACGGTGTTGAGATATACGTAGTTAAGTTTTCTAGTGTTTGTGTGTGGCTTAGATGTCTCAATGAATCGATTGGGGACTTTGATGTTGTTGTTATATAGAATATCGAGATCTCTATCTTTGAAATACTTAGAATATGTGATCTGGTCCTGTCTTAATCGGATTGATAGGAACGATGCGTCTAAGTAGCGCACTCGGATGACTATACCTCTAAATCGTAAGAGAGATATCGATTAGGTAGGTGTAGGTCACAAGATAAGTGCAAGCCTAAAGTAACGTTTGTTTATGAGACAAGGGCTATATGCGTTATTGATTTTTTTTCTGGTCAGTATGGCTGTGCGGCGGAAAGTTGGCCATGATGAAGATGTTCGTAGTGATATACCGATCTATCAAGTGTCCAGAACGCTCTGGAAGCTACAACCTACAAGCGTAAACCTGTCCAAAGGGGAACGCAGTTCAGTCATAACTCAAACATTGCCTCCATATCTACTATTCATTGCAATTCTAGGGTAGGTGATTTTCTTGAATACATTTGAGTATAATGAATAGTCAAAGGTGGAAACAGCCAATGAAACTTTTGACGATAAATAAAAACGAAAATGAATTTGTGTGTTGCATTTGATATCAAAATTGTGGTAGTAGATTTCTAAGATTTGTCGTAGTAATAAAGAGAGCAAAAATGAGCTGGTAAAGGAAGCCTTAAGCAGGAATAAATCCAAATCAAGAAAGGTATCAAATAGGGTTTACGCTAAATGCCACTATGCAACAACTTGGCTAATATTCTGGAGCAGGTGTTTTATCGGTTTGGTAGCTGGGCGTGGGTTGCTCGGATGTGCGAAAAGGTAGGAAAGGGAACTCGTTAGTGTCTTTATTTTGTCTCGTAAATCAGTCGTGATGTAGAAAAAGGTTTGTATAGGCATCGATGTAACTTGCCTCGCGAGCCCGCTCGATACACAAGGGGACGATTGGTGTTCCCGGCGATATAATCTTTACATCAAAAGCAATTCAATATCTTGCAACATGTACAATTCTTGTAGCTCTTCCAGTTTCGGTAGCAGCGTTGATCCAAATCCGAACCCGGAACGTAGTTTCCATACATGAACAGAAGTCAAGTTTGGCAAGTGCGTTTTAGTAAGCGAAGACAAGGACTGAATAGCGCTGAGAAACGCCTGCATCCTGTTAGCTTGGCCGACACGAGATCTAATCGTGTCTTTGACGACTAGGTTCTTTAAGGATGGAGGGAGATATGATTCCAAATCCAGTGGTTGTTCGTCTACCGTTAATATGCTTCTGAAATTGAGCCATAGTATTTTCAAGTTCGGGATTTTTACAATGTACGGGAGGAATGAAGGGATTCCATCTGTGAAAGAGCAGCCAATGTCTAGAATTAGAGTTTCTAATGTCGCAGCATGTGAGTTTATAGCATCTTCAATTATAGCTTCGTGATCAACGAAAGAACTGTCCGTAAGTCTGAGAACTTTTAGGTGAGCTGCAGACCGAATGATAGGTAGGATATTCCACTGTCCCATCCATGAGCCGTTAAACTCCACCCGCTCGAGTTCAGACGCTGACCGGCAGGATATTTCTAGCAGGTCCTCTTCGGAACAGTTTCTATAATTGAGGCGAATTTCCTCGTCAAATTTGCTGCTCCGGCTAGCTAGACTTCTAGCTTTGATATTTCCGAGTCCGAATATTGGGCGATTTGATTGGGGAACGTTAAATGATATCGGAATGTTGGGCGGATCCGTGTGCATCTGGTTAGGATTTGTACCGTATGAGATACCACGCGCATCGTGCCACTGTTTATGGACAGTAAATTTTCCGAGGGCAGGGAGTTGGAGAATTTCAGCAACGGTGGTGGAGCAGGGGTATTCTCCATGACACTCCACGTCTCCATACTGGAGATTGACGGAGCTTAGAGTTTGGTAACAAGATGGGGCGACCGTTTTCCAGGCTACAATCAAATGCCGAGTGGATGGGATACCAGGTCGGGCTTCATCGCCAACGGTGAGAGATAGTTCTATCAGGTTAGGCAGAAGATAACTCAAAAGCGTGACAAAGGCCCCAGCATCCCCAGATTCGATCCCGTTTAGCAATACCGGATAGGCAATGCCGTATCTTTCGGCTACTTCTTTGCAAATTTGGATCTGTCGGTCCAAATCCTCGTCACACATATATCCTCTCAATCTCTTCCAATAAGAATTTGAGCTCCACGGCCCGATCTTCAGCTCTCGGGTCACATGGCCTCGGTCCGGATACTCGTAGAGGTACGAGATCAAAGGTACAAAGGCCAACAGGATCGATTCGCATGATATAGAGCTGGAATGTTCGGACTGGCAGCTCGCCCCGTGTGATAGTTCGAGCCGTCGGTGCAGCAAAGGGAAGGCGACGCTGCGGAGGCGTTTGCAGGAATGGGCAACCGGGAGGCAATGGGCGAACGGGCCGTATGATAGATGGTATATTTTGGAGTGTGCCTTTCGAGGCGTGCGAGCGAGGCTGGCCTCAGGCTGAATACATTCTATTATTTGCACGAGGAGTTCATTTGGCAATGAGAGGAGACCCGCCATATCTGTAGACGGTAGACCAACTGACGAAAGGAGGCTGGGCGCAATGGAAGAAGCGGCTGGACTCTGGTACAGATAACCGCCCCGACGATATATGCGATTTGACCTGTTCTAAGGGTAATTAGTGCCGAAAGGCGGGAGAATAGCGAGAACGAAAGTATTACGTGCGAGTTTCAAATTAGGCAGACAGCTAGTCCGCTGCAGCCCGTCGAGATCGGTCCTTGGCCAGCGATGCAGTGCAATGTGCAATATATCGAGTGGAAGTACTCCTGCTGGGTTGGTGCTTCTTCGTGCTAGTAGCGCAAAATGCAATTGCGGTTTCGTGTTGCGGCGTCGTTGACTGCTTTGGGTGATCCCCACGTTGCGTCGTCGCTCCAACACGGCACCTTTCGTGACGCGCCGCGCGATCCCGAGGATAGACTTTGATATGATTTATCGTAATTGAGACTAGGTCGGGTAAAAGAACGTCGATGGCGGTGGGCCTTTGTACTAGGGGCCACTCGATGCAGATGGTAGCCTCGTTTTGGGGTCAAGACTTAATCCCGTGTCCTGGTTCAAGCAGTCAGCCTCGTTTTCCCAAAACTCGCTGCGCCTACGGTAGACACGGTACGATGCCAATTGTACCGATAGCCTTTCGCAATTCCAGTCAATTCAATGTAGGAACCGCTGTAGGGTGTTCAAAGAGGAAGTCGCCGAAGGAAATAGGTGCAGCCGGTTGATTCGCTTGGAAATCGGAAAATCGTCCTGGGAATGATGCCAAAATTGTATCGTCGGGTTTGGCTAGGATACCGAATCAGTGTCGACAAGCTACGCGAATGAAAAGGTACCGCGGGACGACGCTTGAGTCCTGGATTGCTGCAAGGGCATGCGATGATCGATGGACGAATAACAGCAACCGACAAAGCCTCTATCGATACCGAGATCGAAAGTTCCGTGCTAGCAAGTTTGCCTTCCTCCGGAGGGGCGATGTGGGAACTGCCAAGCGACGTGACATGGGCCTGGGAACGAAGCGGAATGACGCCGGCCACCAATCGCCTCACTTTGCTTGCATGGAACCGAAGCCAATCAGCTGGATGCAACGAAATAATCTTCTTTATTGATATATTATGAGATGCACATGTAAATATTATTATCAAAAAACATCCTTGTAGTGGGTCTCTCACGAACGAAACACTAAACGGGAACTTTTAAATCGATGTGAAAGGATTCCACCTTCGCGTAACGGCTAACTCATTCGATGTGGGATGGTCACCGGACTACCTGGTGTCTGTCTTGGGAAAACTACCCCGCTTGAACCACTATGGGAACGGAGGAGATGGTGTCGGCTCTGTCAGGCCCTAGATCCGCGACAAATTCCTTTCGCTCTTGCGCTTGGTTTACAAAAGACGAACTATGATGCTTCTTTAGCCCTCTCGGATTCGCTCCTTTACTTTTGTTCCTGCGCAACGAAATCTTTTGTGGTAGGTCAAGAATCCTTCCTTTGATAGAAAAACCCTTGACGCATGCATTTGCATGCCCGTACTCATGGATGTTACGTACACCTGGCGAGTGAGGCCGGAAAATTCGCGGAATTCAACGCAGCCTCCTAAGAGTAGAAATAGGGCGGATATCCTTTTAAAAGGCCATGAATCTCCTTGTATTTCTTCTTCTACAGGATCCTTTTTTTACCCTTCTCGAACCCACTGGCATTCGAATTGACTACAGGTAGCGATTTCTCTCCTTCAGCAACACCTGTTGAACTCGTATATAAGAGGCGTGACTACCTCACTGCCAACGTGTTCCGTCAGATATAACAAGTAACGACAAGCTCAAATCCATTGACCACATCTAAGAAATCTTCTAAAACAAAGATATCACTACCTTAACGGCTACCATTATCAAACAAATTGGCCTCAACGACCGGTCAAACCAATCTTTGTAATTATCATATCTCATCTGGCTTCAACATACCACTTTTATTTTATTTTCTATTCATTCCCTTCGGAAATCAACCCACAATGTACAACAACCTTGACAAAATGGTCCAGGAGACACGGCGCCCCACCAAAAAGAAAGCTCGTCGCCCCTCGTTTAGAAATAAACAAGAGGAAGTGGAATGGGTATGCTCCTTTAATTAAAATGCAGGTCAAAGCCAAGATTATAATGCTGACATTTATTATCTAGATGGCTCACTTGGTAATGGAAGCCTCTGCTGCCGAGTTTGACCGTCTATCTGACGGGTTCTTCGGCTCCGGCTTTCAGAACCATAGTACTGAAAGTCAGTATACGGCCTTCAACAAGGTCGTGCATCCAAAACACGCCAAAGTCGACATCCAGGAATGGCTGTTCGACACGGAAAGTCCGTATACGCATTCCGTAGCCTCGAGCTCGCAACAGTTCCAGACTAACACCCTTACCCCATGTGGGTATAACCGAGAGCAATACCTTCATTCATCAAGGAATATCGCATATGATTTTCCAATGGAGGTTATGATGCACGGAGAAAACCCTCGTTCTTGTTCTACTCGCATTTCTCGCAGGAAAAAGGACGTCGGGAAAGATATTGAAGAACTAGCAGAAGAAGAGGAAGAAAACGTTAAGCTTGAGCGAGAGTTCCGAAAGCTTGGCATTAGTAAACAGACATCTCGACGTCGTCGCTCTGCTAAGGTTGAGAATAACGACGCCTCCGAGTACAAAGCGCCAAGAAAGGGTGGCAAGAAATCCCCCATTGACTGAGCGTTAGTGAAGTCTACTTGAGATGGTTTTGGACACGACAAATTACCATTTTCAATGAATACTCTTATGCAACTGTTTTCCTACGGCAACCCTTAGATCTCGAATTTGAGGCGCAGTACTCTCTTTTTTGCTCGTCCCATGGCTGTCAGCAGGTATATCCTGCATGGCACTAAATTCGCAACCTTTTCAACGGACTTCCCAAGGCCGAATCTACATCTTTCACTCTTTATTAAGGATATCTCTTCAGGAACGCCTACTTATGAAGCGGGAAAAGCCTAGTCCACAGTTTAAGGCTATGGAATTTGGCTGGAATTTCCCCGCTGACCCCCCTTCCCCGCACATGCACTGTCGGTTCTTGCTTTTTTTCCACTCATTATAAGGTTTGCTTGATTCTCGCGAGTCATTTGCTCCGCCTCAATTCTTGCGTTTCTAGCTTTAATTTGGTTGTTTGAATCTCTTTTTTGTTAGAAACAATTGTTAAATTTTTTTTATCAGATCCTTCTCTGATCCATTTGTAGTCTCGTTTCATGTATCACTTTGCTCGATCTGGACCCTTGGTTTCCTGTGATGCGTGAGATGTACATGCAACGTGTTGGTTATCGATGGAAATCTCTCTCTTTTGAGCTTCTGTATTTGAGACCCGCCTTAAGAATGAAAATGTGGAGGATCTTATGTATGTGGAGGGTTGGTATGGTCATATCGGTCGGGTAGTAGTGGAACGGGAGAGTGTTGAAGAAATTGGGATACGAAAGACGGGTTGAAGAATAAGATGATTGGAATCTATAAGACAATTCATGTATTTATCTTCTTGGTCCCGCCAGCCGTGATGTCCTACTGTATTTCTGGGCCGGCGTATGTGAAGTCATGAATTGTCATCTAGAGTTAAATCCAAACAAAAGAGTTCTACATCCTATTACAAACCTTTCTCTGGACGCTCCAGGGCCTACAAGCTTGGAAAATCTCTTTTTGTGTACCTAGCTCTTTATTATCCGGCTGGGTATGATCCTTCACGTGTCGGTTTTTTTTTTTCTTTCTTTTTTGTTTGGTGGAAGCGTTCAGCCTTGCTGTTCAGCCCTGTTTTTGACCCTTGGAAAACGCTCGTTTCTCGCCGAACAACTGCGATCTTCGATAATCCACGGGAAGGTAGGCCTTAGATAACGCGTCAGATGTCAGGGATAACGTTATAATCTCGCGGTAAGTGCGGCTCTTGCTGTAAAAGTCCTCGGGATGTATGGCAGAGTTACGATCTTGCGTTACCTGTTCCCTGCCTTTCCTATGTTCTCACCAACTTATAAGCTTAGCTGCCGCTAGTAAATGTCAAGGGAAAACAAAATGCAAGCTTGATGTGACAGGATTAGTCGACCTGCTCAAATTGCAGTTCCTCAAAGAGGGAGCACCGACTTCTAGCCATTCAGAGCGGGCTATCACGTCATTCATACTATGATTGCTATTGTACTGTTGAACGAAAGTATGTTTGGCAGTCATGGGAATGAAAGTCAAGGGGACTCAATACTTTGGTACAAGTAATTGCCAGGATATATTCTCCAAATTACCGTTCTTTCGTTCGTTCAAAGGTTCCTGCTCAGATATATCTTCCGGGATTCCTTCCGATCCTGCCAGTGCCTGCGTTGTTTTTGTGGCAACAGTCCAGGCCGGTGAGGTTTGCGTTGTGGACGAGATGCGGACCGGCCCTGTGCCGAGACTGCTTCAGGTCCATTTGAGCACCCTGGCTCGACCACCCTGACTCGACTGGCTGGTGGTCCCACTTTGTATAGGGCAACCATCCAGCTTACGACCCGCTGTGAGACACGTAGAGACCAGAATAAAAACAAAAATACTTGCTATACTTTGGGAGATAGACGTAATCGGGTCCTACGGGGGATGCACGTCGATATTTTTTTGCTAATCTTAGGTTTTGTGTCACGATCTCAACAGTCGATTTAGGTCTCCCTATCCTTGTGATGATATCCTTTGGGAGTATAGATATTTAACGCTGCCAATTGCGTTAGTTAGGACTCAGTTTATAAGGCTGTGCATAGTTTTTTGGATAAACGCGTCAACCTGCGGTGTAACTCTACTCGTCCTGGTATGTAAGTATCCCGGTTGTGTGTCATAGGACTGGGACTTCGATTCCTAGTACGAACCCTTTAACTGACAGAGTTAGACTGTAAAATACATGCATAGAACGAACAGTGAGGCTAAGATGATACGGATAATTGATCTGCCCAATGAACTTTTGGAGCGTATCTGTTATCACGCGTCAACGGTGAACGGCGATGAAGATGGTGATTTGCGAAGCCTCTCCAAGACCTCCTCAATACTAGCATCTCTCTTTGCGACCACAGAATTCTCAAGCCCAGGTTGTGCAATCTGTTGAGGCTATTTCATAAGAACCCGGAAATGGGCAAAGGAACTATGTGGCTCGACGTAGGCCCCTGGGATCCTGTAGAATATTCTTCTCCCTCGACGCTACTCAGGTCCTTTGCGAAAAGCTACGCGTTTTTGAAAAGGACATTGGAAGCGAACAGGATACATGAAGATGATATAGATGACGTGGAAGATCACCCTCTTAGTCTACTTGTCACCGTTCTGTTATATCTACTACCTAGGCTTCAGAGATTATTTATCGTCTCCTTAGCTACAGCCCCGGGAAAGTCCTCTGCAACTCGATGGCTACTCTTAGCGATGGACGTGGCTCCGCTGGCATTCCGAGAAACTTTGAAATGGGTGCACTGGGAATGTTTGCGGGCCGCTTCTGCGCGAAGTCAATTATTCGGTTGTCGATTGACGCTGGGGGCCATCTTAGCGTTCCCGAAACTCAAATTCATGAGTTTAGCTGAAGATGCACCCGAACCATTCAAGCCGTCCGAACCAGGAGATATGGAGGTGTGGAGCAGCCCCGAGCATGGAACGAAGAATAACATAGGTGATGTTGAATTAGCACCAGAACTCGACCAAGTGCACCGGAGATTTCTAGCCTATGACCCGCTTTCAATGGATAAGCTACACACGGTTCGGAGCGCATCTTCGGTCTTGAGTATAACCTTTTCTAATGACCCAGGATCTCTCTGGCCCACTGATGAGATAATCCGTGCCGCCAGAAAACCTATCTCTATTGAGATAGCTCTCCTCTGCCCTGACGAAAACGACAGGGAACTCATGCAAAATCATGTCAAGGATATGCGTGCCGCCTTATTAGAGAAAAAAGAGACCATAATGGAGTTGAAAATTGGCTACCATTCAGATCAAGAAATTGTGCCCTCTCCCTATATTCCGTTTAATTTTTCGTCATTTGAAAATTTAGAGTCTTTGTTTGTAAGTTTGGAATTTCTCATGGATGTCGAGGCCCAGGTCGAGGACGTCCAGATTGAGAATATCTTTCCACTGGGTCTAGAGACATTATCAATCGGGACTGGAAGTCATTCGGATAGCGTGGAAGACATGTGGGAGGAGATATTGACGAGTGTGCTCAAAGGGATCGCCGTTTTGAAAGATTCGGCGTGTATGAAGTTGAGAGAAGTGGATGTGAAAGGCTTATTTTTGGAGCCTTATTGGGGTAGCGAGGAGTGGAGGCAAGCCAAAGAAATGATGCAGCAAAGAGGCATTACGTGAGTACTCTGTCGAACTCTTTGACTTTTTTTCAACTGTATGCGGGTAAATTCTCAGCTAATGATAATTCGGTGCAAGACTCACAATTATAGAAAAAATCGAGTAAGTTTTATCATTCAATTGAATGAATACATTATATATATCGGCCAATTGCTAATCAAACACCATTTAGCCTGGCGCAGTTGGACAGTGATATCTAGTCTCTATTCATGACGGCATACAAGAATTATAGCAGCTATGCCAACATCGCGTTCTAAATTCGTAGAAGACGCGAGACCAGGAGGGACAGCAATAGCCCTAGTAGGCGAGAGATATTAGTAAAAACCGAGCCGGATCGATAGAATAGTGAGAATTATGATAGAATATTGTTTAAAAATAAGCAAAGAAAGAAGAACTCAATTCTTCCTCTTTTCTCATAGAAGTACTGCTTCAAGAAAAGAATTTCTCAAGCGGACAGGTTCGATTTCGTTTCTAAAAAGATGATAGGATGATCACAAGCTTATATTAACTTGTTTGACTGATCGGGGAAGTTCATAAAAGTCAGACAATTTGTATATTGAAATCCTTGCGTTTGGACCCTAACTGCTTACTGAAATTCCAGACCGCCGGCGGATTTCTAGATCTTTATCGTTTTTGGGGGGTTATTTGAATATTTTCATTTGATTGATATCCTCACATACGTTGCTAACGAATCCTACATGCTTTGCTTGAATCATGTGATATTGGAGGCAAAACACCGAGTCGACAAGGTGTCCCTGCAAACAGAATCCGGGCATTTTACACTTCTGCGAGGATCAGCTGCCAAAATTGCGGCTGAATAACGGACGGGCGCCCAACCGCAAATATGCAACATCAACGCCAATTCCCTTCAATCTAGCATTTTCTCAACGGAGCTGGCTTATGTGACGGTTGGATGTGGGAATTGAGGGGACCAACGGCAACAGGGAGGTATTCGAATCCGCCTCCATGTATCTACAATTCATGGACAGCTTACTGACCCGCCAGTTGCCTAGGAATATAAATTTCTGTTTTTGAAATCGTTCCGTTCATGTTCCGGCTTACGTATACATGTCTGAGATCCTGATTGCAGATGGCGAGCTGGAGCATTCGAGCAAACTGGTGGCAAATCAGAACACAACATGTCCCAACACAGCGAACGACATGGAAGCTTCGTCGAGATCCCTTTTGCTGGAATTGCCAACAGAACTCAGACTTCAAATCTACGCTGCGGTCATTGAAGAGGATCTTGTACACGTCGAAGCCGATTGGAAAGATCCCAATGGCAACATGGATATCAAAGCGTTTGCCTACGAATGCAAGCCTCATCTCCGCCTTGAATTGTGTGAATGGAGCTATCGAAACAGAGACCCGGAAATTGAAATGTATGAGTATTGCATGGACCCGATGTCCGAGGGATTCAAGGCAAACAGAGAACCGAAACCCTCAACTTCCGATCTAAAGATTGCATGGCCACACTCAATGTTCTTCCATATCAGACACGCAAATTGCTTCGATCGCAAGTGTTTGGAGAACCTGCGGCCGCAAGACCAAGAGAATCAAATTTCCACGGCGCACCAAGGCCTTGACCTCCGTTTCCTGCGTACCTGCAAATCAGTCTATACCGATGCCCGACTTCTATTCTATCAGATGAAAACATTTTCCTTTAATTCGTCGTATATATGGGATGCGTTCATGTTGTCTAGATCAAAAGATCAGCTCGCGAACGTTAGATCGCTTCATTTCAATATTTCTTCTGCTCAATCTCTCGAAGAATGGAATTACGCCCTCGACGCTGATGCGATGAAATCTCTACCCTCGCTAAAGAAGTTATTCTTGTGGATAGATTTTGTGTCGGGGCTTAACGATCGGAAGAATAAAAAGGCCTATATGGAGAAATTTGAGGCAGAAGTGTATTACAAGCGACCTATTTGTTTCTTCCGGATGTGTCCGTTGAAAGAAGTGAAAATATTCTTGAATCCGGGGAGATTACCGTGCCATGGCCTTGAAGCCGGGCATTATGGGTGGGAAAGAATGAGGCAATGGTCAAAAGAGATGGAAGATAGATTGCTGGCCAAGTGGGAGGGGCCGATAGATCTGTTGGATGCGTGATTTTCATTTTAGTTACCATACCGTAACTCTCAAAGTTCTCACCACACCATATCGCGAGACCATACAGCACCTACGCTTTACTGTCCCTTCTCAAGCTGTATTTCTAATATCCGACGATCGGTGGCATTCTTGCTCCCGTCTGCACTCAATTGGGCGGACAAGCCAGCAGGTCAACCATTTCAATAAATCCCGTTCACTGCACTTGGGATTACGTGGAAGTAGCTCAGAGGCTAAATAGGATTAATTCGGATAGACGTGGGCTCGCGGACTAGGATCACCACGTTGGGTTTTCTTTTTCATCCTTCCTAGAATGGCTCCGCCGATGATACTGAGCCCCAAACATGTTGTATGATACACATCTGAGCGTGAAGCGCATCTATATTTATCGAACATAATGCAAAAGTAGTCCCACTCCTATACATACTTTGCTATACTTCGGTAGTTACCGTTATTTTGCACAATATACTCCATAAATTTACAATTAGAACTCAGCCGCACGAGCGATCGCGCAACTTGATGTTCTTCTCGTGGCAACTTCACCATAACTCCCAATGACAAATGCAAAATCAGAAGACGCTTTGGTATTTTGTCGCCGCTAGCTGGGGTGCCTGTTCGTTTGCAGGGACTGGTTGTTGAGACTAGTACCTGTCAGGTATCCCCATATTGAAAATCGGGAAGTTTGAAAACTTTTTTTTAAATTTTTTTTTTTTTTTCGGTAGTTATAACGCTAGAACTTAGGACCAAAGGGCTTTGGATTAATATCAACGTATAAATAAGTAAATTTCTTGTGAGTGCATCGAAATCTCGTTTACTAGCTCTTCTCATTGGACACCCGGATGCTCTGCATCCATTTACTGTGCACGTCCCCATAGGGTGTTAGAGGCATGACGGGTCTCCATTATTTCATTAGACATGTACTACGGCAGGACGTGAGAGGGCACACCTGCAGATCTTACAATTTTATTTCGGATACCGTACCCTAAAGTATTTCGAAATAAAAGGTAGAAACTGCCAAAGAATGAACCTTGAACGTCTACATGCAAAGCGGATTTTTATTTGTTTATTTATTTATTTATTTTTTTTTTTTTTAAAAAAAACCATGCTATTCCAGCCATGTAGAGCTGCTGACAGACACGGCCGTGAGAATAATATTACTCATATATATCGCACTCTTGTATTGTTGATCGAGAGAAACTTAAATTCTTCGCCGCATAACCGCGTTGCTATTTTCAGCCTTAGCTCTAAGTACCACGATGTCTTTTTTATTCATTCTAGCAATGTGTCTACGTTATTCAATTGCAGGAATGTCAGCATTGAGTCTGGATGTATACGTATGTAGCTGGACACGGATTTAATGAGATTAAAAAGTAATGTTCGTAGACGGTCCGGATTTACACCACTCAACCTCGGATCCGGTCCACCGATGTCCGAGCTATAGCTTAAAAGCTTAAGTCAAAGTCCCATGCTCGTTCTAGAAATGAAAACAAGGGTCCTGGCAGGGTACGCGCATGCAATATCATTCGCTAGTGGCTTAAGCCGCAGATTTATTGTCATCAAATGCAATAATTGGCCTCAGTTGTGATATCATTCATGTAAAATTATGTATTCAGATAAGGCTGCTGGGGTCCGCCAATCCAGCCGGACGTCGGTAGCACAGCTGAAACTGCCAATGAATAAACCGGAATCCCTGCGAATGAACATCTGAGGCTCTCCAGCTCTCTGGAATACCGGAACCCTGAGCTTCCGGAGACGGTAGAAACGAAAACAGCCTCATTTCGCTAATTTCAACTTGGTGAAAGCTTGGTGAAGCTTGGTGTGCATGTGGTGGAAGTGAAGCGGGTTGCTGACACAGAAAAATCGCAACACCGCCCAATCGGCCGATCAAGTGCCAATCTGGGCTTTACCGTGTTGCCTATTTGGGATTGCTGACCGCCCCGATTAGGACGACAGAGCACATATTGGGACGGGAGCGCTCATCAACAGTCCTAATTTGGGTGTTCTGCTCCTCAAGAGGTATCTCTCTGGGACTCAGCCCTGACTACAGGGTTCTTGATTGGAGAAATATCGAGCTACATGGTTTAAGCTTGGATCTTGGAGGCTGAAAGTGGCATATGCGTGGCCGGGAATCGACGGTTCGTATTCGATATTACATCGAGCAAACGGGATCACGCACATCCGATCACGATTCTGCCAGATATTGACTGGCAATGATGATAGGGTGACCTGGCAATTCTTCGACAACCTTGTACATTTGTCGCAGTGCAATTACAATAGCAGCGTAAGATTTTTGGCCGGAAAATCTTGACGTCTTACGTAAATCTATAGATGCATAGAGTGAACTTGCCTCGACATTGAGACGTAAGTGCGAGACCATTTAGTATATTACTTTTAGCACAATATATCAGCATAGCATCGCGAATCTATTTAAGGAAGGGATTCTGATCTTTAGTTTTTGACAAAATTCAATATCGTTCTGCAGCACTAGAAATCAGCGGCTCAAGTAAAGCAGTCTTAGCATCTGAATCCCAACTTAATTCTTAATATCCTGTCCTTCTCCTTTGATATATTTCACAAGTCATCAGTCAAATTCTGGTCTAAAATGAAGATCTCAACTGCCATTGTCACTAGCTTGGCTCTCCTCATCGGATCTACAAGCGCCGTCCCTATTGTTAAGAAAGACGATATCGACCTTACCATCCTTCAGTTCGCCCTTACTCTCGAGCATCTTGAGAATGCATTCTACAAGAAGGCAATTGCTATGATGCCAGAGTCGGATTTCATAGCTGCTGGATTCACCGATGATTATTATTCCAGAGGCCTCAAGTACATCGTTCACGACGAGGAAGACCACGTCAGACTTCTAACCGCCGCAATCACCAAAGCTGGTGGCCAGCCAGTCCAAGCCTGCACCTACGAATTTCCCTTCAACGATGTCAAATCTTTCGCTAGTCTCTCCGCTATTCTCGAAGGTGTCGGCTCCTCTGCATATCTCGGTGGTGCACCTTTGATTACGTCCAAAGCCTACCTCTCAGTTGCTGGATCCATCTTGGTCACCGAAGCGCTTCATAACGCTATTGCCCGCAGTGCTATCAACGAAATCGTTCCAGGTACTCCTTACGGAACAGCCCTCACTCCAAACCCAGTCTTCACTCTCGCAGCAGCCTTCATCAAGTCCTGCCCATCTAGCAATCAGGCTCTTCCTTTCAAAGCCTACCCCGCTCTCAATACCGCTCAGGGCTTGCCTGCCGCCCCTGGAATGCCATTCCAGTTTATGGTCACAGAGGCTCTTCCGTCATCCTTCTTTGTCACCTTCATCGGCGGCATGGATATTACTTCCGTTACCCCAACTATTGCTTCGGCATACAACTTTTTCGCCACTGCTCCACAGAACTACGGTGGTCAGGCTTACGTTTTGGTGACTTCTACCGACCTTACTGGTGGTCCGATTGACGATTCCAAGATCCTTTTCGGACCTGCCATTGTTGAATTCACCCCAGATGCTCCTACCTTTGACCCTAACTATATCAAATAAACGAATCGCGTGATTATAGCGAAAAAAAGTCGCCCGAAGATGCCAGGGATACGGCGGAGGATTCTTCAAGTTAATGATATTTTACTCTACATGTTTGTATGATCACGAAACTATTTTGTTACGCTCTTCCTTTTCCTGCTTATTTTATTTTATTTTTATTTTATTTTCAATTTTGAAATTTCCTGAGTTCAGGTGTTGGATCTACATTGCATTACAGCGAGAAAATATCTAGATGGACCGTCAATAGTATTTGTACCGTTATATTTATTCAACTTGCGAAATTATTTGGGCATGATTATCTAAGAGAATAATTTGTTATTTATTCGAAATTCAAATCCGCAAAGCGTTTCTATTATGCCGAGTTCTAAATACATTGATAAGGATAGGCGAGTGAGAGCAGACCGGATCCAAGACCGATTGGCTTGTCAAGTCACCGGCAGTTGCCAAAGCATGCCACAAGTTAGACAAACATCCAATACTATTGCCAATTATAGAACGAGACCCGGAAGGGATGAATTCAAGTTAAGTATCTCTACAAACCGATATCATGTTACAGCAATACATATATTAGAGAATCATGACCTGTAGAATTTTCTCCTTCAAAAAGTGGAAGTTTTTCTATCTTTAAGGCTAAAAACTATGTAGGTAAATGATTCGGTTTCTCCCTCGAAATATGTATCATTTCTATGTATCGGCGTTCTGTCCGGGCTACTGCCCCCCCTGCCTTTGGGCTCGGCGACCGTCTCTTGTAAGCGAGGCCAATCATGTGGTTCAAAAGAGCGAACGCAACCACCAAAATTTCGGCGTATATGCATATAATTATTCTTAAAAGAAATACACATCATGAAAAAATTTGTTGCAAATATGCTTCAATCGAAGGTTAAAGGGGTATGAATGGGTCATGGCATGGAGGTGGAAAGTGGCATAATTGAGATAAGCCACCAAAAAATTAAGAGATCATGTCCAAGAGGTACCAGTAACTGTAGGGCTTCGTTATGCATATATAGTGGGAAAGTGAGGAAGGCTAACGTAGCTAACTGGTTCGCAACACGGATGAAAGGTAACTATAAATCTGGTGATTCCGGGTCAAAAAAATATTAACGGGTATTAAGCTCATCTGTGTGCAATCGCACTCCACCGTGATTCTCCGTTTCAAAGTTTCAAAGTTTGCTTCAAATACCGTTAATGGACGCGTTTGTGAACGGAGAAAACAAGGAACCCTAGTCATTCAACGTCCTAGACACTAGCTCTCCCTTGAGTTTTAGTCTGAGTGGCGACGAGCTTGGATATATATCTGCACATCCGATGGGTCCATCAAAAAATGCATACTTGAGAGCTTTGGATATTAATTGAGCGTCATTTGTATCGGTACTGAGCTCTTGGTGATTCAATACGATGTCTTTCTAGTAGAAGGACATCAAAATTGCAATACACGCTAAAGTTTCATTGGTGAAGGAACAGTGAGCACCTCCACTCGATAAGCCAATATATCTTCTTATAGACTACTGTTTGAGGTCAAACTCCTCAAATTATCGCCCAAATTGGGAAAAAACATGTACTACATCATTTCGAACAAGATCCAAAGGGAAAAACGTTCGACCAATCCCAGGTCAAGGTTCTGAGATAGCGGCAAGAGATACATGAGTGAAGGAGCCTTGTATATTGCTCAAAACATGTGCATAGGATGTCCCTGCCCATGATCCTTCATGATAAGCCTCTAAATTGTTTAACATTTTGGAATATCTCTATCGAGCTGCTTAACTGCCTCCCAGTCCCGTTCATCCTGCTCATACCCCTCCATTTCATCAACTACATCCCACCCTTCAAGGGATTGCTCCGCATTGGCGATTGCAAGGGTGGCATCAGCTTCTAGGGAGATATCCTCAATCCAAATCTCACCCTTGCGAGGGATTATTGAATTCTGTATATAAGGGGGAGGACGAGATGGGGTAGTTCTATTACCCACATTCTCATTTTTATTGGTCACCGGAAAGGTCGCACTTCGGGGTCTGCTGGGGGCGCCGATCGTAGTTGGGATCGTTGGTTCGATCCGTGCAGATTTTGCAGCTTCTGTTTCTGGCAGGGTTTCAAGTGGTTTTGTCACCGGATACTTGATGTGGACTTGGGTCTGGGGTTTCTTATGAGGAATATTGCTGACAGACTTCGAGGATAGAAGTCTATTGTTCTCATGACTCTTAGCAACTGGGATGCTTGGAATATTCAAACTGAGTTGTGGCTTTCGAGAGACCGTCTGTCCTGAGTTGGTAACATTCTTTCCCGAATTAGTGGTTGTGATTGTTGCCTGTAGTTGCTGTCGATCTGTTTCCTTTATTCCCCAGGATGATGTAGGAGCGACAACCTTTAGAGATGTACTATCGCTAGTGCTTGGTGACGGTTTCATCGATGATTCAATTCTACGGCGGGCAGGCGGGTTGCCGATGCGATATTCATTTGCTCTCTGTGGGGCCACTTTACCACTAGATAATTGAAGAGGTGAGGCTGTATAAGTTGAATGTTGCTTCGTTCTGAGAGCTAGAGCAGAAGGTAGCGATTTGTAGACGGGGAGTTTGCTAGATGGCGTTTCCTTTTCTATTCTCGGAAGTTGAGAGGGCGTTTTATTCTTCTTTTTTGGTGTAAAGGACTCTCGCATTACAGTTTTGGGAGCAATCTTTGCTACCGTGTAAAGGGTATCTTCCTCAGACTCACTACCGTCCTCTACATAAGCTCTTGGAACAGCTGAGCGTACGCGACTTCTGATATCACCCGCTTTTGCCTCTTCTGAGGTCACATCGACTACAGCTTTTTGAAAGACTCGCTCTAGGCTCTCGTTAGAGAAGAGAGGACCCGTTGCAGTAGCAAGCGGCGGAATTTGGGGTTTGATAGAATGGGTAACTTTGGTGGTGTGGCTGGGAGAAAGAGCGGAACTTTTTGGCTTTTCTTGTTCAACGGCACCATAAAACTCATTACAGGGAATGTAACCCGACCCCGAACCGGGAGTGTCTTCAGCACTTTCTTCTTGGGAAGTTTGTTTGTGTCGCTCTGCAGGAGTGGCATATTTAGGAGCGGGGGTTTTAGGTAGCCCATTTGCCAGCTAATAAACCAAATCAGCAATTTGATGCTTCTAGAGACGCATGTTTAAATGTATGGGGTCGGCAAATGGGTCTGACCTTCATGTTTCTTAGCTTATTTGCAAGATCGTGATACTTTACATCGATGTCTTCCTCCATATCCCTGCGGCTCTCTTCAGCGTTGCTAAGATCCTTCGAGCTCAATTCTGCAAATTGGAAATTTGTCTGTTCTCGCTGTTCATAAGATTCGACCTCGTTTCGAAAGCGAGCCCTATACATCTCGACCCACCGTTTCTCCGATAGTTTATCCATGGCTAAGCTGTTTTGGCTCCTTAGGTCGAGGGTAGGTGGGACACAATGAAGTGAAGCAGGTCTACTGAGTGATACTGGAGGTGGCCGGTAATGGTTGCAGTCCTTGGAATGCTGAAAGAAAGTCGAATTTGGTGTGTGGGCGGGCGGTGGTGCTCGTGGTGTTGATGAGGGGCCAGCGGGCAGTGGTCTTCCGAGCGAATGTTCAAGCCCAGAACAGAAACTCTCAAGATATGGTTTTGCCGATACGGATTCTCGCCCAAAAGTTGCAAATGGATGCAGATAGTTATTGTCACAAAATATCTGAACGGGAAAGTCTTTTTGATGTTGCTGAATCACCGGAGGTATTGCGTTTCTTTTGACACAATCGTGGTAATGGCAAAGTTGTTCTATCGGCGAAGGAGGCTCTCCTTGGTTATCTTTCCAGAATCTGTGGCCCCCGCCGTAGCAATCTGGCTCATCGGAACTCTGATAGCTTGAATAGGACCCATCCGAGTCGTAGTCGTCAATCTTTCTCCGATCCGTGGCCATTTCCTGTCGTCCCAAACGAGGTTTACTCCGTTGTTACCAAAAAAAAGCGAGTTCAAAATAGAAAGCGTCGAAAATTTATAAATTTACGAAGACACCCTCTTTTAGCTGACGAGAGCCGAGATTAAAAGGCTTTCATCGGTTATGCCTGGAGATCATTACTTTGGTCACAGCAGATTTGCGTGAACTTTCTCAAACTGGCGAATGAAGTACCGATATCTGAGAAGAAATAGCTTGATTACAACCCACGCGAAACGGGTACACGGTGACTGGCATAAACGTTGCAAGTTTAACCCATTCCTAGACATTTAGATAGCCAGCGTTCTAATACTGTAGTTACTAAGGTAATTTAATGTTTATTTGACGTTGCCCTCTTTCAAAAGGGCACACCGCTGTGATCGTCGGATTCAATGCAACGCACTATTTTATAAGAAATGCAACAAGCCTCAAATCATCGAACCCACTCTATGAGACGCATATTATACTATTTGCACTACTTAATTTTTACTACAGTATTTCAACTCGCGTATGTTTGATTGCATTGAAACTCTGTAATTGAGTCCAATAACTAGTACCGAACAGCAAATGCCTTTCTCTTCGGACCTCAATAGTGGTCAATATAATCATGTCAGGGACAACAGGAACTGGAGGTCCCCGTTTATTAGCTCTCATTACTAGGTTCCCAAGATTTGCCCAAAATAGTAGGCCCAGCGAGGACAAGCTTTCAATCTAAAAGATCGTCAGGGCTTAATTTCGGACACGTGGAATCCCATAAGATATTGTTGCGATTGGTGTATATCGCAGGATGTGTACTGATTAAGAAAGTGACCTTCAACATGTGGACGCCTCCTGGTAGTTGGTACCACTCAGATAATGGCCAATTTAAGGCGAAGTTTCTTAATTGGAGCACGTTTTTGGTGTTGTATCACAAAAGCGTGAATGTGCTCTCCAGATGGATATCTCTGATGCCATGCGATATTAAGATGGCCCTTCTTAATCCCAAATGCCTCCTCGCCTTTGCGAGATTATAGCCCTCTAGGTAACATTTTTTATCCGCCAAACCACCGCCCTGGGCTTTTGGCCGACGCTTCGCCATCTCCTATTCTTTCTAAGTCACTCGCTCAGCATATCGAAAGGATCGCGTTTAATTCACCAATGCAAGGCTAATTTACAAGATAATGTAACTTTGAGATTGAGAACATATCTTTGTTGCTGTTTAAAATCCTTCGTATTCGTTTATTTTTTTGGCGGGGGCTTCAAAAAGCTTAGCACAGAATTCAACAGTGCTGTACCCCCACCGACTGGTCATTGCTGTGGTGTTAGCGTCCGGTTCCAACTGCATTTTTCCGTTACCTTTGGCATTTTCTTCAGACTTGATGCCACTTGGCGCTCGGACATATTAGCTAAGATCTTGAGTTTCATGCTAAATATGCTTGCCACACAGTCTGCTCGATATTAATGTGACTTTGCTACCGTTATCATTGCGGAAAAAATCCATCTGCCCAAGATCAAGGTAATGGCTCGTACCTGCAGCTAGTCTCCCGCAGTAGCCTTTATCTTGGTCCCGAAAATTTTGAACGACGGCGAATGCTACATCGGGAATCCCAATACCCAGCAAGAAAGTCTGTGGCGCCGATGGACACTGTTTCTAAACCAATCAGCAGGCGAAAATTTCAGCCGTTCAACAAGGGTTCGCTCAAGCGAGAAAGCCCGATCTAGGGGTTGCAAATGAATTCGCGTTGTGTGGTCGCCGTCAACTCACCTTGTGCAGCACTAAGCCTTTCGGGGACCTCAGGCACCGAAACCTCTCTCCCAACGTTAATCCGACATGTTTATTATTCATTCTTTTTTCTCAGAGGGACCCGAAAAGAGATTACAACCAATTGATTGTTGGAATGGAACTTCTCGATATGCATGCATCTCAATCTCGAAAATGAACCGGAGAACCTATTTCTCGGTCGGAAATATTTCCACCACTGTGGATCCCCGAAATAATATATGATATATTATCCCCTTTGTCAAGGCCATACAATGCTGTTGAAAAGCTTTAAAAATGGTAGATATATCCGACATGAGGGACACAAAATTGCGCTATGCGTCGGTCACCTATAAATATTTGGTAATCTTGAAAATTTTGTCTTCACCTAGATCGGGTTTCGTGTGGACGTGCATGTAAAGCTCGTGTGTCATAGGAAAGCGTTGGATTGGTCTACCCTTGAAATTCTCGACACTCGAAGGCAAATCATCATATCTCAACAACATCATTACGAGATCTCCGAGCCTATCTGCTGTAGATTCACCAGAGCTCTTGCTCGTTTTTAGTTGAAAACTTCAGACTTACAAATGATCGAAGACGCCACGTGCTTTCAGCTTCAAGCCAGCTGCATCCCGCAGTGCTAACGCTAGTAAATGTCTTGGGGGAATGCACCAGCACCAGTAGAAAAGCGTGCGTAGAAATTTTCGCCGACTTTATAAAACAATTCTCGCAAAATCGTTACGAATGTCCATTATTCTATGAGATTGATAAGGACAAATTTTCTCGCATTTAATTTTATATGATGCGTCGAGTAGCCACATGTATACCATGTATAGCATTGGGGTTCTGCCAACACTTTTGAGCGTTGGATAAACCTATGCTATGATACCGTTGAAATATATACCGATTGAATAAATCTATTTCGGGCTCCACTAGATTTTCATAAACTGTAACACTATATGCCCGAAGTGCGAGACATTCGCATCGTTCCTAACTGGGTGTCATTGTATGGGATATTCCTTGAATCCGGCACTATTAAATACGCGAAACGATCGACGGACTTCGATTTGTTCTGTACGAGACGATCATATAATAAATAGGTCACAAGGATGAGAAACAACTGTTGCGACATGCACCTGATACCCAAGCGAATCGGGTACCAAAAGGGAAATACTTCTCCGTCTCGGGTCCTATCATATCGCAATCTTTTGACATGAGCCCCAAGAAATGCACGTTGCCGATCCTATTTTTGATAGCCGTATTTATGCACCCCACTCTTCTATATTAACGTTCAACTGGAGCCTTATACCCCTATACCCCTAATCTACATCAAAGATACCCCATTTTCCAGGTACCGTGGAAAGCAGATAGGACGTCCCTTTTGCGTTTGGTTGGGGGATCCGTTGAACCGGGGCCTACAGGGGGCCAAGTTAACCGTGGCAAACTCTTCATGATATCTGACGTAGAGATGGGGTTTTATAAAAGCATTCATGCATTTAATATTTGAGATATTCAATTGCATGTTATTGACGAAGAGGGTCGATTAGTTCGAAGATTGAGTGGGGGTATATCGAAGTCGCTTATCGCCTGACGTCGAGGTGGATCGTATATACGGGCTAACATTATAACGCAGTTACACAAAGGTGTTTTAAATCGGTCTAGTACCTGATCGTCGCATCGGACACTTATTATTAAAACTATTGAAAGAGCGAGCGACTGTAGCATCTTGAACGCTTTAGATCTTATTTGAAACTATGGCATCGACGGGTCTTATCTGAAGAGCATCAACACTCACTACTTATTTTCAATTCCACCTTAAGTTCGTAAACACAGCGAATTTGAGTTCTCTAGATTCCGATATCATAAAGGGGAAAAAGTGTATCTCTAGTTTCATATAAAATATTGAAAATCTCCCCCAAATAGGCTCCAATATTCTTATCTCGCAGATACTTCCGACACAAATTTCATCGTATGCGAATGCCTTATTACCTTGGAGCTGGATGTGTGTTGGCGTGGCAATTTTTCTCTCAATATTGAACGTTTTCGGTTTAGAACACTTCCACAGGAAGGGCCGCGTGCTCGAGTACCCGATTATTTGGCGAATTAAGCTAACCTTGGCCTAAGGTAGACTAAAGGTTTTTGCTATTCTCCCTGTTTTGTGCCATCTGCCGGTATCATAGTGGACGCGATCATACGGTTGATGACGGCTAGAGAGAGCAGACTATTCATATCATATCATTTTTTTCTTGCTTACATTCAACCGAATGCCCAACTGGTATCTCAAGAGAGATCCACAGCAGTGCAGCGCGCTGATCATTATTGTGTTCAACAGGCCTGCAGCTTGCAGGAGTCAGAAGATACGGATTGTACAAAAAATATTATTATGGGAGGCTCTTTATTCTTGTCGGCTCAGAAGGAAACCTTCGTCACAAAGGTGGGCCAGAAACCGTTACAGTTATGAAAATCTGGGGAGAAGCGTGACCCACTTCGGCCCAGTAATGCACTCGGACCCTGTTTTTCCCTATGATGCCCACAATTTCTTGCAGATCATAACCCTCAGCTGTCAGAACTATATTTGCTTTCTGGATATGAGATTTTATTTTTATTTTTCAAAGAGCTTTTGCTCCGCTAGTTGGGCGTGGACAACCGACTTTGGACGGTGAGTTTATTTCTTGTGGAGTCCCACGTTTTGCGACTGGCTTGCGTTTTACGAAGCTCGGTCTGTTGCCTGGTTCAGGTTGCGCCCACAGGTGGGTCTTGCGAAACTTACAGCTAAAAAGCCATAGAATGATCTTCTCAACGACCTAACAGCAAAACCACAAGACTATCGACCGTTACATTTGCAAGAGTATGAAGTTCAACAATTTCGTTCTAGCGACACAACGCAACCAGCAATCAGTCTTGTAATCAGCAACATGATAGTGATGTCTTGAAAAACAGAACACGCAGGTTTTCACGAAATAAGCTTGAATTATGAAGCTAGCGGTAAGCTAAATCCAAAACTAGTGCATGGTCAAACGCCCCAAATTGCCGGTTCCCTGCATACTAATTGCAACAAACATAAATGTGACAATAGAAACTGTGCCGGAATATTTCCAGTTCCGTTCGGAGACGCGGTATTGTTTAATACCCCTCATTTCGATCGATACAACTCGTACGAAAGGGATTATTTTGCTTCAACGACAGCAATCTAGACGTCTGTAAGGTGTTCCTTATCTTGGACCCTGAAAAGTGGCGAAAAATAGCGTTCGCGCCACGAAACTGCTGGTTGATAAGAAGTTAAAATCGAACCGGTTCTTGCTAGCTTTTTCGCGTAGAAAAAAAAGCCATCGGGTTGACACTTCGGCGGATCCGTTGGAACATTGAGGTTTGAGGAGAAATGTCGCGTGATAGTTTATTCTGCCGCCAGATTTTTTTTTTAGATTCTGCAAGGCTAGTTCCGTGTGCATAATTGGGAATTAGAGATGTACCCTTCGACGTCCGCGTCACTTCGGAGCATGTTAGCCAGGAGCATCGGAGCAAATATTGTAAATTGGGTCTCGGTAGACTCGATGACAAGTAAAAGACTGGAGCGGAGAAAAGGATCGTCATATTTTTCATTAATCTTATTATTTCTCTTCAACGGGGATGAATATAATACTTCTTGACTGCCTAGTACAAATTGGATTAAGTCTGATACTTTTCAGGATCTTCCATTGATTTCATGCATGGATGAATATCATCGTTGTTTGCGAACGAAACCTTCGAAAGGTATCAAGTATTTAAATCCGTAAAAGTGAACAGGACAAATCTACGAAGGAAGGGGTGGATTAGATAGATAGCGGATTCCTTGATATCGTTAGGCTTCCAGTCAATCACTGTCCCTAATGCGTTAATCTAGTAGATGGGCACAGGAGGCGCTTTTGTCTACCCGATATCAGAAAATAAATATCGGGCTCACAATTTGAAATTTAGGAAGTATATGAGCACCAATTTGGTCGCTGCAAGGCCCTATCCAGCGGGCACACCCTGAACATCACCAACAACACATTCCGCGAGAGGTATCAAATCTCGACAATCTAACGCAAGGGGACCATTGGCATTCGATCCAACAAGCCTCTCCCGGCATTAAGTAGATAGCATCCGAATCGAAGACAGGGCGAAGAGAAACAAAAGATACGACCGAGCGTCCCCGGAAGCCCTTTCGTCAGGCAAACAAGGGATTTCGAGGCTTTGCATTGAGGTTCAAAATTAAGCCCTCAACTCGTTTTAAATTTGGGCACGTGCAAAAACATATATCGATTCTGGAAAGATTAAAGCTGGCATCTACAGTGCCTGCATCGCCAATACGAGCCTTCGATATATTTAATCGCTTTGGACTCTTGGTTTTCTTGTTCGGGCTTTCTTTCTTCAGGTAAAGCTTTAATTCAAATCGGCGTTCTTCTATATTTTCCTTTGCGCCTTCCTTATACATCACATTATCCTAGCTGGTCGAAAATCTTCGTTGACAGCCTTCCAGGGTTCACGGAAGGATGTCACGGTAGTATTTTATATTCCCTGAAGACAACAATAACTCGCGATTCGCTGGTTTACGGCTACTAGGATCGGGACTTTATGACAGGTGAGGCTGATATTTCCTTTCGTTCTTCGGCTCTTATTTAGTGTATCTTGCGTGCGCTTCATCTGAGATTGGTATAGATGTAATTCTTTACCTTCCCCAAGGTGATCACGCCATTATATATTTCGCTTGTCCAACTGGGATTCATTTGTGTAACTTTACTGACCCGGTAAGATGTCCTAGGTTCGAGAAAGCGGCTTGTGGCGGGGTATATACCTACCATCCTGTTTCGATATAAGTTGATATCGAAATAGAAATTCTTGTAGCGATTGCGAGGTCTATTCCTTTGAGGTTTGCAGGAAATCGAGTTTTTGCAATAGTACCTTGCTATCGCCGAATAAACATCCTTATCGGTTTCGAAACATTGAAATATCATTTTCAAAATGCCGATATTCCCTCGTCCCAAAGCTCGAGGAGAGCAGGCGTCCAAGAAGTGGCTATCAGGGATATCAGGGATATCAGTTGGTAGCTGGAACATAGGCCTAAATTTTGAAGAGGAAGAGGAGGAAGAATTGGTCAATACGTCGAATGCCACAATGATTGACCGGTCAGAGCCACCTATCAGCTGGAAAGCTCAGCAGGTGCTATTGGCAAGGGCCAGGTTGGAAGCGGACGACGAAAAGACGGAATCGATGCACAGTTCTATGGCGGTCTCGACCGCAACTCCCAAAGATATGGTACTATTGGAATCAGACGGACCACAAGACTGCGAATCCACGGCTATGGTGAATAAAGTCGCCCATGAGAAACGCGGAATGTATGACGTTTCAGAGTCAAACACAACGGTTATTCTTCCAATGGTTAAAAGCGGGGAACAGGCGAGTGGAGCGGAATCCAACAGCAACAACGGCAGTTGGGTTGTGAATTCGAACGCGGTAACGACATATCCAGCAGATAAGAATCCGACACTGGAGAATAAGCTCAGAGCCGTCTCTTCCAGCGAGGTGAGGACTGGTCGGTGCGCCGCGAGTGAAGAAGAAGGGTGCGAGGGTGGGAGCCAGGGGCGTCCCAGGACCAGGATTGCAGCCAAGCTAGACCAGGGTGGCCGTGATGGAGGGTCGCTTCAGTCAGCCATTGGGATGCCGCTAAACACCCCCACACAGGTGCCCTCGAGGAGAGACAGACACCAGGAGAGCCAGGCAGGAGAAGAGCGAGAGAAACAAAAGAAGCAAATGGAAACGGTATCATTTCTGAATACCGTCAGAAAGCAGGATGGCGGCCGTGATATTGGGATCCATGCAACCGGTTTTTCTTATTCCAGCGTATTAACTGATAACGGTCCTTGGTTCGAGGAACCTGAAGAGGAAGAAGATGATGATGGAGAGGGTCCACTATTGTCGTCCGCTGGGACGGACGACTGCATGAATATTAATACGCTGACGGAAAGAGCCATTCTGTCAGCGAACGAGGATGAGAATAAAAGTGCCCGGCTGTCACCCTCACGTTTCCTTGACTCTGAGAGAAGTCTTCTTCCGTCTGATGTTAGTATTGTATCGTCGTCAGAGGCCTCTTCTTCCTTCGCAGAGGATATATCGCCGACACCATTGAATCCCAGAAAGCCGAGGGATAATAACACCATCGACGACAATAGAAAACTATTATTATTATCCGCCTCGGGGTCCAGAACAAGTTCTTATACCCTGATCCCAAAAGATACGATTGGTCGAAGCCAGGATCTCAAGCTTTTTCCGAGTGCCGATATTATTATTAAGAAGCGTGCTGCTGGACGAGACGAAATTACTCGATTGCATTACTCTTCTTATCAAAACCGCAGCGGCCTCGACTTCGACCTCACCCGCAACACAACTGCCAGTCCACCGCGCCAACCCACAAATTCCTCTCCTTCGACTCCTGCCTCTCTCCGTCAACCTCTCCTTCAGCATCATCAAAATAATATTCGTCAGAATATTCTCGATTCATCGAATCCTTATCCTGTCGCAATCCCTCCTCCTCCTATTCCGCCCCGTCGCATAAGAAATAATACTCCGTTCGCATTAACCGTACTAACGACCCATTCGGCTACTCCGTCTGTGACGCTTCCCAGCTCTCCGGTCAATCACGGACCAAACAATAGTGCTGACGCTGTGCTCGTTCCCTTGCTAAGCACCTCAGACGCTGCATCTCCTTCGCCTTCGCAAGCGTCTTCGCCAATAGCAGAAAGGTGTGCCTCATTTTTGGCGGCGACGAGCCTGCAGCCACAAATCCCTGTCCCCATTCCCAAGGAATATCGACCACAGACCCCACCGACCGTTGGTCTCGTCGAGTCCTCTTCCTCCGTTGCTGAAAGTACGATAAACGAATTACTCCGTCCCGGGACTGCTTCGTCAATCTCGACTTTATCTGCAGGGTCCTCCGTCAGCTTTGGTACCTCGCATCTTTCCTCATCCACACCTATAACCCATTCCGAAAACAATTCTGCTTCCAATTGTGTACTCTCTCTTTCTACTAGTCCAATCGAAATGGCTGCTCGTTCCGCGGCAGCCCAAAAGTCGCTGATGCGCTCTGGCGCTCCCAGGGAACAATACGCTCCTTATCATTATTCAACAAAATATACCAACTATCATCCCAATGCCCATTTGGACAACGCCTCAGCATCGAGTAACTCTAGTGAAGAATTCCAGGCTCAGCATGATATCCAAAGCCTCCAGGCAATGGCACGGCAAAGAGAGCAAGCCGAACAAAGTGGTTCTCGCGGTCGCTCCGACTCGCAGTCTCGCATGCAAGGTAACTACAACAAGACTCACAATAAGAATGGCTCCGGTGGCGGCAATGAACTGTTAGAGAATGTCTTTGGTATCTATCCTGAGAAGAAGAGCATGGGAACTGGTGTCAGTGTTGCGGATGTCGTCGCAAACAAGCTCTTCAAATGGGGATCTAAGAAGGAAACTCCTAGCACTATACCTACTCCTAGTCGGGAGCAAAAGGTTCAAGTTCAACGATCTGCTCGACATCCACACCACGCTGGATATGTCGGTGGAGTCCCACAGCAAGTCGCCAGTCCCCAACGACCTGGGTCAGGCCCGTATGATCAGGATTACCACCCGTCGCAAAGAGGTATGTCGAGAGCGCAGATGTGTTTCTTTTACGTAATGGTTTCGACTAACTGGGATGCTTTCCTGTTCTAGACGAGATGCTACACTCCAGAGCTTCAAACCTTGACCACGCAAAGTTAGATGAGCTCATGGCTAGGCAAAAGATGCTTGAGGATACAATCAATCAGCTGCGGCTACAGAGGGACCATCTCATGGATATCAACCAACAACCGCAGCCTTTACCCCTCAAGCCACATCACGAAGCAGCCATCCCACCCCGGCCCCCTCACACTTACATGAACCTCCCTCCAGCTCCGCTTCGCATTCCCTCGGGTGCCTCGATTCCACGTCCTCAAGACATGAGCCCCGCACATTCTATATCGCCCAGTGTTCCTGCTCGCCAAATGGCAGAACCGATGAGCATGCAATTTCCACTTCCACCTTCTCAAGCTCTACCACAAATTCCACAATCCCCACAAGTTCCTCAAACCCCATCAACAGGTTCGCCTTCTCCTGGTCGGCCGCGTAGCTCACGTGCTTTCCCCTCGTCAAAACACATGCAACCGCTTAAAACAACACCGATGGCTATCCCATTAACAACTCGACCAGACCCAGCTGCCAGTTCTGTTCACTACGTTTCCCGCCCTCTTCCTCAAACTCCGGTTGATGCAACGCCGCCTCCAGAGTACGAACCACCAGAGCTTGCTTATGGAGTCAATCGTGGCCAGTATCGCGATAACAAGATTAAACTTACATCGCCTACTTCAGGACCCGTCTTCACCCATGATGTTATCATTGAAGAACATCCTGATGACGAACAACAGCATGAGGGTATGCCATCACCACGTGATGATGTTGATACCGATGATATCCTCGGTTGGTTTGATACTCTCAAATTTGCATCGACTGGTCCGAGAGGTCGCGGTCCTATTACCCCGCTCCCACGTCCAGAGGCTGGTGATATTAAGGCTCCCATCTCTAGCGCTGATGTGAAGAACCTGGGATACCGTCAGCCTGAGCACGCTGAATACATCGACATCAAGCTTCCCATTCACACTACCTCACCTGACCAAATTTACAACATGGGCTATAAGAAGGACTGGAACGCAGGGAGAAAGAAGCGAAGCGATGTTAGACTTCGAGATCAAGCCCGGGAGGCAGAGACCATGCGCGTTCCTGCAGTTTAGGAAACTGTGGGTAAGAGTAGCTCATCGGTATTTGCTCCTGGCATAGCCAAGGACTACAGTTATGATAACGATGATGATGGAGAGAAGGATCGAGATAGCGGATACACTGAAGACGGTCTTGGTTCCTTAGAACAGGGCGTTGACGAGCGTACCGCCGGGCCATCGACGGAATATCCATATTGGGATGATCCTAGCTTTGTTGCCCACTGCTATAGCAGCCTTCAGGAAGCTGAAGCAGATCTCAGAAACGCAAGACCGAACGAATATATTTATAACGACGACGCTTCATCATGGAACGAGGGAAATCGGGCGGAAGCTCCAAAGATCGAGGGAAAAAAGAAGCCCTCGTTCTTTCAACATTTTCGAAAACCCAGCAATGACGACTCAGAGGGGCCTAAGCTCTCTTTTCCAGGATTACGATGGTTAACTAAGAACTTCCATCGTCACTAATATTGTGACATCAATCCTTTGCAATTATTACACCCTTCTAAATCATGATTTCCTTTTATATTACCGAGTCGCTTTGAATAACAGAGTGACATGTCTAAAAACTCTTTTTCTTTGTCAATTGTTTATGATGTTTCTTTTTTCATTCATCTTCGAAGCGATTACTAGTGTAGTAGTCTAATCTCCGGCGTTGTGTTCCTTATTTTCACCATAGTTCTCGAGTTGTTTCTTTTCTCTTAATTTTTATTGGCATTTCCTTCTCGAGTGTCCTTAGCAGCCTGGGTAGTGGTGTCCCTTTTTTTTCCTTTGCCTGATGAGCGTATCGATCCGAGCTAGGCTATTTCTCTTTCTCCACCAAATTTCTTCTATTCCTGTATCATGTCGTCTTATTCTCCATGGCATTGTATCTTTCTTCATCCCTCCTATTCTTCTCCACTATTATCTTCTATTGTCTCATGAGCAGTCCAGTTGTTTATCTTTTAGCGGAGGCGTAAGTCCCTTTACTATTTCCTCGATTACTTTATTTATTCATTCACGTCAGCGCGAACCATGGTTTCGCCGATTTCTCCTTCTTATTTTCTTCCCTGTATATTTCTTTCTTTTTTCTCTGTATATGGGCTCTTATAAGAAAAGTATGATTCGAGCGTAAAATGTTAAAATACGCTCACTATAGCTAGCGCAGCAAAAGAAATTACAATTTATTATATCATCGATATCTCTTATATATTAGTTCCGAAGCGCAAAGTAATACACATTATCATCAACCAATGATCTTGAGAATCTCAGCCTTGCGACGGCTAGCCCACAAGGCTGGACCCGCATAACGCTCTCGTATCTGAATGGCAACACTCTTGGCGGGAATAAGCTGTTGTATTTTGCGCGTTGTCTCCAAGATTCGCCAATCATATGCGTTCATGTGCAAGGATGTGACAATTTTTTTCTTTTGGATATGCAAGTTCCCGCTTGTTAGGTGGCTCAGATTGCATTGATTATGTCGATATCGCATCTCGGACCCTTTCTTGGTGACGCGACAGGTGAGCTTACTTCGCCGATATGTTGGAAAGATATCTGATCAATATGTATACATATGTGAGAATTGAAGGGATTGGATGATATTTGTGGGGTTCAGTGTAGAGATGTAATATATAGTTCCCACGTTTTATCCATTTTTAAAGATAATATACGTTGACGCGTCCAGTGCCCAAGCCCGCTGTATGGTGCTCCTCAATTTAAAAGCCTGGGCCCATAAGCACGCATTGCAGTGCGGTATATATCAAAAATCAAGAAACATATCCAATGAACCAGTTTTGTTTCTTCCGATACCTCGCCGTATGTCGTGATCAGATACGGTGCCATCTACCCCGATGCCGCTTTTACTAAACAACAGTCAAAAGCCACTCACCCGTCCCTCCAATCATTATTCTCACGACAGGTTACACAACCAAAAGTACCCCTATTGTTCCCGTTTAGTCCGCGCTAATCTTCCATTGAAGTACAAAAAATAAAAATTCAACAAAAAAGGAAATTCAAGCGGTGATAGTAAGACTCGAACTTACAACCTCCCGGTTTGCTGAAGCTTCTTGGAAGAGAAGCTCGTAACAGCCGGATGCGCTAACCGGTTGCGCCATACCACCTGAACCACCCGAGGGTGTTTTGTATTGGATGGAGGATTGACGGTGGAAATTGGGGTATATAGGGTTTTGTTAGCAGGGGTTGTATTTTGCCCTGGTTGAAATGGATTTGGGTTGAGCAGGGGTGTCGTGCTCTAAGCTGCGAGACTACAGTAGGTTTGAGTTCTATTTCTAATTGATCAATTGTGTAATCATGAGATTGAGATGATACTATATGTGTTTATCGCTGGCATTATCAGAGTAGGGGCTAGCGCATCGATTTATATATCTACTGAAGAATGAAAATGCAATAATGCTTTGATTTTAGACCAAAATTTCTGTCTTGCGAGCTTTTAGGAACTAAGTATGCACAGCGGTTCCGTCATTATATTACATCTGAATCAGATGATAATATATACTAATATCCATCGGATGGTGAACCATGTTCGACAAGACCCTATTCTTATGAGCACCTAACCTTTCCGCCTAGTCTCGTTTTTTGCCTGCTTCTTGGATGAAGTGCAGGTCCCTCAATGACCAGGTCGCAAGGTGTAGACGCTCCATAGATATAAGAGCGCCCAGAGTTCTTTGATCATAGGAAGGGCCCAAACTCCCTTTCGTCTCGAAGCTAGAACTTTCTTCATCAACAATGCAAGGGAATTAAATAAAAAGTCTATGTAGACTGTTAAGCCCGTCGACTCAAGTAAAAGCTGCAAGATCGGCAGAGACCTTCGTTTTGACTTTTTAAAACATGCTATAGTATCAGGGTTATATTGTCGCAGGCGGTTGAGGACATGACATCGCGACATGTAGAGAAAGCCTACAACTAGTACTCAGCTAGAGCCTCATCAAAATCTCCGTGCTGATTTCTAGTTCTATCGCTCACAACCTATTCAATTCTGTCAACTCTGTTTCCCCAATATTCCACTACTCTAGCAACGTTAGTATTCACATGAGAAAAGCAACGATAGTCACCACCATGGCGAAAGAATCGAAAGCAACGATAACTACCACCCTTCCTGCAATCAAGCCCGAAAATGTCAATGTCAAACTGATCAAGTTTCCCTATAATGGGAAGACGGTGGATCCAACGTCTCTCATTGGCCTCAACTTCCTATCTGCCAGCGCTGAATACTCCTATCCCCTCACCCTCACAGTTCGTAGAGGGCGCCAAAAACAGTTCAAATACGAAATCCATAGCAAATGCACCGGCCGCTTCTTCAACATTCAAGTATCCACCAACCTCAAGCAACAATTTTCTCAAGCAACTTCCGCCCAACCTCTGAAAATCATCAAGGCCGCATCTGGCGAGAAAGAGGTCATGTACGCTGCACCGATGTGTCACAAGATATGCAAAATGCGCAAAATGGCGGGAATGAAAATGGTGGATAAATTTACTCTGATCGGATTGCAGCTGCAGGGTATGAGCGAGATGGGATGGATTTGGGCCGAAGATGTGGAAGGATCGTTCGAAGAAGGGATCCTCAAGGCTTCGGTTTTCATCCCAACGGGACCTGTGTACACCGATCATACCCCGATCACTAGAGCAACTCTTGTCGAGGATGAGGATATAGCCACGGAACCTGAGGATTCCGAAGAAATGGGGATCACAGAAGAGGAGTTTGACAGACTGATGGACGAAAACGAGATCGGGAAATCTGTCAAAGCTAAGGCTAAAAGGAAGGAATTTGAGTCGAGCGAGGCTGAGTCTCTTGATGATTGGTGTATTATCAGTCATCCCGCAAACATTCGGGACTGGGAGATAATTGAAAACCGGCGCCGGACAATCCCTTGATCAAAGGACTGACCCTTGAAGGGTATTGATTAGAAGCGCGCACGCGGAGGATATTTTGGGTCTAATACTGAAGCAAAGATTGTTTTCTCTGGTTTTGTTCATTCCTCTATGTCTATGACAACGATATACTTAGATTAGTAGCTGATGGCTCTAGGTTTATCCCTGTCTGCTCAGCTTCAACCGGTGAGAATGACATAGTAGTAGAATTGAATGTCTAATACATGGTTTTTTGAGGTTATCTATACATCAATTGCTTCGCAGCATAACTGAAACATCAGACAATGTTGCCTTTATAGGAGTTATAATGTATAATAGGTGCGACTAGACCACCGGCCCAATGTTCTTGAATATTTAACTGGCAGGACAGTTATTCTTAGGCTTCTGCAATGTCGTCGGCAAGTTGTCGAAATCAGGAATGGTGCATTCATATATCGAACCCTTCGCGTAGGAAATCTGATGAACAAGACCCTCATTCGGGCTGCTGCTATCCAAAGAAGCGTCGACTCTGTTTTGAAGGTCGGCGAGTTTGTCCCAGACGCTCATCGGGACGCTGTTGATGAACTTTTGACGTGCGGAATCGAGGTCTTGAGCCCATGTCGTAAATTCTTGTTTTTCCGAGTCGCCTGTCGCTAGGGTGGATCGGATGGTGAGGGTTGGTACTGCCGCGACCGTGGCGACGAGGAGGGTGATGGTGGAGATGATGTGAGGGAAATGCATTTTGAGATATATTATTATTAAACTGAATCTGTTTCAAAATATAGGTGTATATATCTGTGATTGAGGATTCAAATTCGATGATGCTTTTCCTGGGTTGAAAGAGAGGCGCCTCGGAAAACGAAATTTACATGGATATTAGGAGCTATTCTCATTATAATATTAATTTTGAGCCTTGGGGTTCAAACACATCTTGATCCCGTACTGGTCTCCCGTCGCAAATTTCCAACTGTGAGCAAAGTAAGGTGCCTTCCTTCGTTGTAAATCACCATGAGAGGGGCTTTGCCTATTCGGGTAGCTGGCCCGTTTGAGCACTATTAATTCGCAATTGCGCTGAGCTATGCCAGCGGTTATAGCGTTATCACGTGACACTGCGAATGCTAGCTTTACTATCTTCTCTTCGCTATCCTCTATTATTCTGAAGCTCAAGCTTCAGCCAAAGATGATGACGACGGACCGAATAAAAATGTAATGTTATATTTCATTCCTTCTATGGAGAGTTGAGTTGCTGTGTGGTGATCATCTATTATCTGTATATCACTTGAGATTGAATTGTGATTCATAGTTCTAAACTTTAATTTAATGTTCTAAAGGCACAAACCAGTTGGCCTTGGTCTCGTTTTCTCTCCCTCTGATTGTTATATGATCCCTCGGTCATACGATTCGAATATGTTTCCTGCCTCGGATTCAACTTCTAAAGTGCCCGCTAAGTCAGCAGGGCATTTAGCGCGGATAAAACGTTATAAAATGCGAAGAGAAATGGCCACACGACGAAGGGAAGAACGGAAACAAATGGAAAATGCCATTGGATCCCTTGTTCTACCACCAGACCAACTCGGACCCATGTTACACAAACTCCAGGAACTCGGATCATTGAATATATTTGTCGAGGTGATGGAAGCTGGTGAACAATTCCCAGATTTCAAAAAGAAACTTGATCAACAAGAAATTGAGGTCGACATATATGACATCCTCGAGGAATCGATGCACCAGTTGGAGAGCTCAGTATGGTAAGCCCTTTCAAATTCTCTGAACTAGTTGTTTTCTTTTTGTTTTGGTCTAGTTAACGTAGCTTAGTCAAGAATTTGATACTGGAGCGATGTACCTGTCTTTACCTATTATTACTCTCTACCACCCCGACACATTACCAGAGCTTCCAGACAATATTAAAGGTCTCCCTTGGTTCATTTGTTGTATCAAACCCTACCTTAGGATTACTTTAGAAAGCTCACATTGGTAGCACTAAATAGATGAAAATATGTTGACGGCAACGCTGCATCTTCAGGCGAGATGGATTTTGCAATATTAAAGCGTGTGAAAGAAGTTATAAGTGTTTCGATTGAGTCTGGAGCCCTGAAGTCATTTAGCTTGTTTGAATTCTCGTAGTAGTGTATTGTATGTACTGGAATCGCGAGAGATGTATAATCGAATGATGCGTTGGGGGTGTTGTGTTGGGAGGGTGTGAATCACCGCCGCTCGCAGCGTCATAGTCATAATTGCTTGGTGGCGCGTCGTTGAACCGTTGACAGCCGCAAGCTTCTTCTTCTTCTTTTTCTTCCTCTCCATCTCATCCTCTCCTTCGTTCATCTCTCCCTCTTATATTAAATCATAGCAAAAAGAGACAATCTTCAGCTTTAATTTATGTACAGTTCACAGATGCCGAGCTGCATCAACGGTCGCAATGTCCACGGACGCCAAACATGAAGACGAAGACCCCGCCACCATCTCATCCTCCCCACCATCGCCCTCCGCATCGGCAGCATCAGCCTCATCCATCGACCCAAATGCCCTAACGCCGCTCATAAACCTGCCCCAGGAAATCCTAATCCACATAGTCAAACTCCTCCCCGTCGTCCTGGACGTATTTTACCTTCGACAAACCTGCAAATCGCTCTACCATCGTCTCGGTCCCGCCAATCAACCTTTATGGCACCATTTCGTCAACCAGAAAAAAGGTCGCCGTCGATTCGCGCATTACATTCAAGATACGGATTATTTTGCCACCACGAAGAAGATATTACGGGGTGAAGCTGACGGCTGTCAGATATGTTTGAGGGATGCTAGGTATAATTACTTTATCGCATATCGGGGTGGGATATTCTACAAGTCGGTGTGTCGCACTTGCGCGACAGAAAACTTTACAGGTGAAAAAGCGAATCGCCCATCCATTGGGATCGAAGCACAAATCGCTCGATATAGAATAACGTCGCTAATGAGAATTATGATTCGGTATATCAGAATTATGGCGTTTGGAAGACCAATACCCTGGGTTGAAAATCCACCCGAACGACAGGATAACATGGGTCGGCGGCTTCCCGTTCGATGATCCCATTAGTGTAACCGGTCGATACACAATCGCAGACTATAATCGAACCAGCGTACGGAATGTAGACCTTCAAGCGGCCATCAAGGAACAGATGAAACCCGTCGATGATAACCGCAACCTCGCGAAAGAAGCTTGGGAGTCTCGATACGATAAACAGATCGCATTCGCACATAAACGCAAGGAGTCAGCGGATATCATTGTCGGAATCATGGCGGAAGAGTATCGCCAGAATTACACCCAATTGCACTGGTTGATGTCCCCAGAAAGGTTTCCAGAATACCTCTACAACTCGCTACTATGGAACTTGAGACCGTGGTTGGCGCCGCATTATTGCGGTAGACCCATGCCAAAGCTCCGCTTGGGAAATTATATGGGAGTGATGAGGAGCGGTAAGGCCATGCCGAGGTTTACATTGGGGGACAATATCGACGAATTGATGGATTTCTACTCCGACAGCGAGGAATTATTGCCGGATGTGCGGTGGAGGGGATTACAGGATGCTTGTCGGATGGTATTGCACCGCGAACTGGCGAAGATTCCGCAGGCGGGACAGAATATAAGAAAGGCCAGTGCTGCATCTTCGTTGATTCGGTATTGGCTCGATGCGTGGCTGAGGGAGAGAGGTCATAAGGGTGTTCCAAAGGATGGGAATAGGGATCTGAGGAATTCTCCGAGGAAGTGTCCGTTTTGTGAACCGACGGCGCAGAGTCTCAATAGCACGCAGGCGTTGGCAGTGCACGTTTGGTGTCGGCATCCTGATCAACTTGAGGAAGAGTGGGCGTGGATCGGTGGTTATTGAATTTCCTATTTTTTGTTGGGATAGAGTGAACTGCTTGGTCTGGTGCTCAGACTACAGCGGCAGTATGTATACCCTTCAAAAATTTGTACATTCATTGCTAAGCTTAGAAAACAGCGAGAAATGATACCCACCGCATCTATGTCCTATCCGTCCAAATGAGAAGAACCGAATGTGGCGGAAAAATCGTTACATTCATTAAATTATATCATAACTACTTACTTGCACATATATATATATATACACATACTGATATATATTACACCCGGCCTTGCCTTCCATCTTGAATTCCACTACCCCATCTAGCAGACGGATCTTCGATACCGCCAACGTACGCCCCGAAATCCTTTCTCGAGGGGTCGTTGTATATCGGTACCACGGGCGCATCCGGGAGTCTATTCCTCGTACCCATCTTATACGCCACGAATGCGATTATAGCGATCACAGGGACGGAGACACCGACCACTATACCCGCTATCGCACCACCGGAGAGACCAGATTTGGATGGCGGAGGGGGTGATGTTGAGGATTGCGGATTGCCCGTGGAAGTTCCGGATGATTGGTTGGAGGTCCTGGTTGGGGGTGGTCCGTTGGATGTTGATGATGATGATGAGCTCGAGGAAGTGGGTTTGGAAGAGGTCGTAGAGGTTCTTGACGGCGTTGAGCTTGAGGTGGGCGGTGGAGTGGAGGACGGGGTGGTCGAGGTTGTCGATGGAACTGACCCGTCACCAATGCCTTGAACTCCGCTAGTGGGTGCCCCTTGGGCGCCGTCTATCGAGGTACTGTCGGTCGACGAACCTGGAAGGCCGGAAAGCGTGACGCCAGTGGCGGCGCACAGCTGCTGAAAAAAGTTTACCGCGGTTTGAAGGTCGGATGCGGAGCAGCTTTGGAGCAGACAGGTCTCAACGCTGTTGACAAAGGTTTGGGAATTGCAAAGGCAAGAAGTGTCTAGGCTGTTGCAACCGCCCGTGTCGGCGGTTATGCAGGATTGCTAGTTTTCGAAAATTATAAGCTATGTTAGCGGATAGATTCTGAAAGAAATTTTGGGGGGTGATTGATTATTTCTTACGGCGCAAGTTGGGAGATCTGCTAATTGCGCTGAAGTCAAACCGACAGCCAAAGCTGTGAAAAAGATGAACTTTCCCGCCTTCATCACGGAATTTCTCGAGTAGCTTTCTTTCGTTAAGGCGTAAATTTATCGAAACTTCAAGCTCAATTTCAGCGCATTTGAATTTCGTAAGATATCGTACCTGAAAAACCCCGCCAGCGAATAAAAATTGATAAAGTCAAAAAACAAAAATGAATTAACCGGTCGCAAAGCTAAGTAGAGGATCCCTTTCCTCCACACCGCTTCACATCTCGTGATATTATTATTTTCAAGCGGGATTTGGGGAAGCTTGACTCGCACGGAAGAAGAGGAATCCGAATCGTTAAATAGAGTTATCAGTTTGGCTTGCAGGGCCCGGCACCACCTCGCGCGCATTGCTCCCGGTTGACGGCAAAAAGGGAGGCTGCAACTCTCATTAACACGATTCCTTGGTTCTGGTTGTTATCGACAGCCGGCTTCCCCACCCTTTGCGGGTCCGTGGCACCGGTGTGATTGGTCACCAGCAGGCGAAGGGGGGGAAAGTGGCCCGCTGGTCTCGCAATTTGAGATTTTTTTGGGGTCCATCTTTCTCCAAACTAGGGTCCATCTTGATTTTCTGGCCACCGATGGTGCATTAGCTCCGCGCTACTTTGGAATGCGGCTCTAGCTAAAAATACGATACCACCTTGATAGCGTTTTGAGGTGAACGTGGTCGCCGGGTTTACAAATAATTAACTTGAAGGATCTCTCTCCCAGATTAGATCATGCGACGGTGCTCCAGTTGGAGGAGTTGAGGCAGGCTACAGCGCGTGAAAACTCCCATTTCTGTTATATGGATGGATATATGTTATGATACGTGATGCGGGGTGACGGAATCTCCCAACCGGAAATCCAATTTTCTATTGTTTTTTTTTTCGGACTAATCTCTTTGATGCCATCGCTCGCCGTGCTGCCTATTAATAATACAAATAGAAAAATATATATATACTCAAGTACTCAATGTAGCCGTGGAGATGTAAAGTAAAACTAGTCGAATCAGAATAAAATATGAAAGAGAATAGAAAAAAAGAGTCGTAAACTGGTATCATAAAAAATCAAACCGAAATATTCGATTTTCGTTCTGAATTTCAACGCGCTAAGCAACAAAAAATACGATACTTATTCCTGAATAGTTAGATTCTCGACCGATGCTAGCAAGATGTTCTCCTTTATATCGTTGCTGTCAATCTCCGTAACGAGAGGTTTCGACACGACCTGCTCACTATTCTCTTCGGTTTCGGGCTTCGCAGCCTCTTCTTCCGTGTTTTCGTTTCCTTCTTCGGTTTGAACCGGTTCTTTATTAGCCTCCTCTTCCGTGTCATTGCTGACTTCTTCGCTCGTCTCTTCCTCGTTATTCTCATCCTCGACACTTTCCTCCTTTTCTTTCTCTTCAACCTTGGCTTCTTTCTTTTTCTTTGGAACCTGCACTTCCGGCCAGTCTTCCGTGATCCTGTCCAAATGCTCTGCAATCATGTGAAAGACCAGAAGAACGGGCGAATAGCATTTCACATCAGCATCGCATTCGGACTTACCATCCTTCGTAACACAGAAACCGCAAGGAGATCTTTTATTCTCGTCCACGCAGTACCTGATAGTGATCCTCTTCTCCGCCTCGCTGGTGGGTCGTCCCATTTCCTCCATCCTCCTAACCCAGTACTGTTTGGCCAGAAAAGCTATGAATCGGGTGGTAGGGAAATGTATCTTCTGCTCTTCCTTTTCGGGTTCGTTCGGACTTCCGAAAAATGTTTGCAGAAAGTGAGCACAAGCGTTGAGTCTGTCTTGATCCCGTTTTCCCTCGTCTTCCACCTGTTTACATTCGATATAAGTCTTTGCCAGCGCGAATGCTGCGTCGACGATGGCGTTTTTGCGGGTCAATCCGGTTGACATTTTGAATGTTTTGATTTGCAAACACTCCTTGATCTCCTTTGCTAGCTCTGCCGGCGGGAAGAGAACGTGCATGTGCTTGTACTTTTCGGTGTACATTCCCATCACGGTCTTCATGATGTACGGTTTGGCCTCTCTGATATCCGGTTGGGCGTCCTGGTGGAAATCAAACTTGCTGTAGGCGCCGTTGGGACACTGCTTCTCGTACTCGGCGGCGATGTTGGCCCTCGATACGAAGAAACCGGGTTTCTTGTGACCGCATGGGTGGTGTCTGATCTCTGTGAGAAGCGTGGGCGGGACGAAAGGCATGGGCGTGGTCTGCTGGACGATGGAAACAGCTGGTTTGGGAGCCTCGTTAGTTTTTCTTTTGCGTCCCAGAAAGGTGAGGTCTGATAGCGTACATTCGAATACTTCCGTGGCGCAATTCCAACACCACGTCCCGTGGAATATCCGAGCGACGTAGATGTCTACCATCTGGGTTCGCTTCTCGTCATTCTTCTTCAAGCCCGGTTTGTTGTACATTGTCGGTTCGTAGAGGAGGCAGCGTTGACAGCCGCTCTCTTTCTCTCGGTTGCACATTATATCGATACATTTTTGGTAGTAGTTTGTTTCTTGCGAGAAGGAAGGGATTTCGTGTCCGGAGGGTGGGACTAGTTCTCTGGTTTTGCGGTGGAGGGTGGTGTACCAGAAGAAACGGTTGGAGGGACCCAGTGAGGCGTAGAGTTTACGGCAGGTCCACGAGAGGTGGACGATTTGGGAGGGGACGGAGACGAAGCTGGCGATTAGAGTGTGGATTTCTGCGGGGAGACGTTGGATTGGAGCTGGATCCTGCGGGGTCGCATTCACATTAATTGGATGTCCATTTTACGGCTATCAAGATGGTTATATACCGTATCAGCTTCCTCTTCTACTACTTGTTCAATTCTCAGGTCCTCAATCTGAGTCGGCTGGCGAGATATCCGACCGACACGTTTGGTAGTAGTGTTCGGAGGGACGAATGCGAATGAGAAGGGACCACTTCTCCAGGCTCCGGAGTATACGGCATCGTCTGGCGGGGAAGCGATAAGCTCAAGTTTCATGATGATGGTTTACGGTGCTTAATGGTGAAGCTGTTTACAATACGAGAAAACGAGCCTGAGATCAAGAGAGCCAGAAGTTATAAAGAAAAGAAGGAGAGGAAGTGGGGGAGACGCGACCAGAGAAGGATTCAAATAGTCAGAATGGATTGAGGTCGCGAACGAGGCCGTAGCCTTAGCCGGTGTGACGTTGCTCGCCCGGGCAGAGTTATGACTAAGCTGTTGCTTTCATTTCTCGATCCCTGCATTCGAAAACACTCTAAACTGGCCTTGCTCTATTGTGATATACTCAGGTATCGCCTTGTCAGAGGTATTTGGAAGCAGGTGACCGGGGAGAGCAGGTTCCGCCTTGTGAGCTTGCCTTGTCGTGGTTGGACATGTTAGTCATCAACTGCGATTGATTCGATTCGGCATCGCGAATCAAACGGATGACTCCCAAACCCATCGCCCCACCAGCCCCTCCAAATTGGCTGCTGCAAAATACAACACCAACAACAACTCATCGCATTTACATTGTGCAAACTAGAAGCATTGCATTCTCGCGCAAGTATATAAATGAATGGACATGTATTCACATCCGTTGAAAAGAAGAATCAAGGATACCATCACACCTCTGACCACCAACAGTAAATCTACTGCTGAGTCTGCACCACATCCACAAAATTCGTCTCCTTGAGATTGATAACCCACTGTTTCTTAACCTGCGCTGGTCTCCTGGTATCCCCAAGCCCCGGCAAAATCATCCCTTCCCGAACTTCCCGATAACTCCCATCCACCGGATCGTTACAAAATCTGCAATCCTTCCGACAATCAGAGGTACTACCCTCCAATAGTATCACAAAACTTACTATCCCCTTCCAAATACACTTCACCAACCGATAAACACTCGCGAGACCGGTATGTTCCAACACACCGACACCGAAGAGGGGACGTTGCTCGTGCCAGTGGAATTTCATGGACATTGAGACCGCGTGGACGGCGTACCGACATATGAAACTGTATGCGATATAAACTCCGACCGCGAAGGGGGGTTTGTACGAGTCTGGCCAATTAATCGTGACGGGATTGAAGATGAAGCAATCGGTGAGGAAGAAAATTGTGGCAAATAGACTTAGTAACAGGTGGATCACATCGGCTAGGTTGAGCGATTCGGGTGGACGTGGTGGTTTCGTGGTGGAGACTGTCGGTGGGGGAAGAGAAGGTGGAACTGTTGCTGCTTCTGTTGTTGTAGCTGGGGGCAATTGGATGTGGCGGTTGCGACGAGCGCTTGTTTGGCGGTGGCCCCGAGGGGGTGATCGTGTCATTTTAGGCGATTTCCTAATACCGGTTAGTGGGGATTTGTCAATGTCTATAAGGTGTCACTTACCTTGGAGCTCTGAGGTATTGGTAGGTATCTAGGCTATACTGATAGAATAAGGTTGATGAGAAGGTTGAAGAAGAGAGACGATGCAAGTTGGGTGAGAGCCTGGACAAAATTTTGATCTACGCTGCTCATGTTGGACGCTTTATCGCTTTCTCACTCTTATGAAAAGAGCAGCGGTGCAAAATCCCCACAAGGAGCTACAACCAATAATACTTGAAACTGGTTGCGATTGTATTTGATAAATGCAATTCATAGCTATGGATGCTAATATACATTTTTCAGACTATTCGAATCAGAAGAGATGAAGTGGAGATACACTGTCAGCGAAATTCTAGTTCCATACACCTGCTTTAACCGGAGTTAAGAAAAACACTTCGAGACTAAGGAAACGAAAAATTCTGTACAAAGATTAACTTCAGAGAAAGAGGGGAGAAAGAAAAGCGCTCCATCGAGGCATGCAAATATGAAAAATATTAAACACGAAGAACGTATAGCAACAGTGCAGCGGCTACACAACCTTTCATCCGAGACCATCTTCATCCTCTTCACGTTCTTTCATAGTCTTCTTCATCAGAGCCTTCCAAATCTTCCTTCCCCATCGAACCAAGAACTAATATATTGCGGTGAGTCCTACTGTTGATAAAAGTGGATGCTTCGTTCGTAATATTCTCATCGGATGGTTCTTCATCCGGGGCTCCAGTGATAGAATAATATTCGTCCGGCTCAGGATGCCGTCGAGTACCCTCAAGCCCGCTGAATGCAGTCGTCGAAATGGCAGCGCTGATACACTGTGGGAGAGTCCCACCGTCATCTTTCCCAAGTTTCCCTATCTCAACGGTAATCTTGCCTCGTTCGTGGAGATCATTGTAGACGACTTTTAAGTGCTGGGTAAGGTTACTAGCGAGACGGGGCTGATGGCTCTGTAGAGTTATTCGCTTTCGGGTGGTAGTATACAGTGTATATGTCGGGCCCCAGAATGCCTCAAATACAACATGGGAGTCCAAGCTCTCCATACCGAAGAACGTATCGTTCGGATTGATGCGCAATCGAATCTTCAGCTCCTTGCGGAAGATATCTGCAATAGCGGATATGTCCCGTTCATTGAAATCGATATCTTGGTGCACCATGAGTCTGACAAGGTTCTCGACATGCTCTGCGAAACCTCGTGCGTATTGCTCCATCGCTTTGATGAAATCAAAGTCTAGAATTAGAACTCCTTCATCGTTAGTTCTCTTCTTCGGAGCGGTTGCCTTGGCGTTGACCACATTGAAAAAAGAGGGTGGAACGCAAAAGTTTCCATTGTCGTCGAAGAAATCCTCGCTCAGTTTGATCCCGTCTGCGAGAATAGAGCTTTTCCTCGGAGGCGTAATGGGGGGTGTCTTGAGATAGTAGTGTTCACCACCCCAAATATACTCGAATTCTGATGAATCTTCTGCCAGACAAATATCACCATTCATAGTTATGACAAAAGGAGACAGGAGTCTGTGACTGATTTTGAGATCACTTCCCCCACTGCCGTGCTGGCATTCGCGGATATTGACCCATTTCCCGGATTCAGGGAGGTAGTGGTTGCGTAGCTGAGTATTCTCCGAAGCGTTGATAATACCCCGAAATTCTTCAGATGCCTTCGGAAAGTTTGCATGAAACCGTTCTATCCAAGTGGATTTTTGTGATTCAAAAATTACCCATCTCTCGTAGAGGAAAGGTCCATGCCTTTCGGCATCGGTATCAAACACTAGAAAGATGGTGAGCATCTTTCCAATGGAATTAAGCATTGAGGTGGCAATCCCGCAAGATATATCGTGGGACGAGTAAAAGCTATATTGCTTCGTCAAAACGGACAGAAGCTGAAGTAAATCCGGAACGTCCGAGTCTTGCATACACCGACTTGTATCTCCACGAATATCGCCGTTCAATTCCTGTAGGATACCTTGCCAACCAACGGAGAGGTCAGTCCATTTTTGTTGAGTCGTATTATTTGAATGTTGGCTCCAGAAGATTTGAGTTGCCGTTATCCTATTGTTGATGACTTTCTGAACTCGAGCATCATTTTGGGCTCCGATATAATGATCTGGAGGGTTAGCGTAACGTTTCTCGTCGCTCTCGGATATTTTTGTAGAAAAGAGGCCGTTAAACCCAAAGTCAAAGACATAAACGATGTTTGGTAGCAAGATAGCCTCTGAGGCTTCTATGCTAGCCTTGTCTTCAGAAGTCTTTTTAACCTCTGATATCTCAAGATCCTTCAACATGGATGTAGTCGTGGCGACATCACTCGTAAATGATGTGTTTTTGGAGTCAACGACGGTATCTGATTCGTGACTGGAGGCCAACTTATCTCCGGTACCATTCTCCTTCGTTTTCATCTCAACTGAACTCCTTATACGACTAGACACACTCGACCGAAAGATTGGTCCAGGCGATGGATGGAACGAGCTTGGTCCGGGTTGACCAACTGGCAAGGGAGTCGGATTTGCATGAGACCTAACTCTAGCGACAGTTGACGCTATGTTGGAAGTGCCGCTGGAAGCGCCATACGTAGCTGGACCGGAATTTTGCTTGGAGCGATCGCGCCAATTGTTATCTTTGAAAGCTCTGCATCCCTCATAGATACGGGACATGTTTTGACTCGGAGATGCCAATTTCGGAGATTGATTCCTAGGAGGTGGGGTGGTTGGACGCGAGAGTGCTGTTCCTTTGCCTCTTTTATGGGGGGCTTTGTACTTGGGCTCTCCTTGTGGCAGCGGCGACGAGAGCTGAGCAGGAGGCTTATCAATTGAATCACCCTTGTCAGTCATTTTTGTCTTGCCTTTCCGGATGACGACCTCACGTCGTTTGTAAATTCTATTTTTATCATCCCGTATTAGACACAAAAACCCAAATAAATAAATATCAAAAAGCCTCAACTTACTTGAATTTTTCAGACAAAGACTTGGGAGTAGCCGTATTGACGACTGAAGCGGTCTCGCAAGGGTATGAGAATATAAAATGAGTGACAGACACAAATCTACAGCATACGCCTAAAGACTCCGGATCTCACTTGCTGATGTGTAATACAAACGTTTCTGAACGAAAATGCGGTGGTTGTGATGCTGTAGGGAGGAGTAGATAACGTTGCAGACAATGCAAAGAACGGCATAGAGGTATGATGTGATGACGATAAGTGAATTGAAGAAAAGAAGAATCAGTTTCCACTCGAGCAAACATCGCTGAGTTGATATCCAGCTTGCTCTTGAATACAACAAAATCGTGGGGGACGCTGCGAGTCATCATTATTTGAAAACCCTCTTGTGGGCTAGCCTTGGTAGCACAGCGTTCTACTGACGCTCTTGGAAGCGGATGGTGGTAAGATAAGGTAGCTATGCGCCTTGGGACTGCTACGTGCAAGTCTTTGAATGGCCTCATGAACGGATAGACATATACCATATGTGAGGCTTGAAAGAAATTCCTGGGAGCACTTGTCAGCAAGGCGGCTTGAATAATCGGGTTTGGGCATCACTTTCCTGGGGCTTAACAAAAGAGTAAGTTAAGTTGTGACTACAAGACTAGTAGAAATATAAGTAGTGATGAATGAGGAGTGTTCTGAAAGGACTGAGAGACAGAATATGAACGTATTGTTATGTACTCAAGCTTTTAGTAAGCCCTTATGTAATTGGGGAGCGCCGTAACCGATGCATTCCACCTGACGATGCTGTCGAACAGTGTCCATACACTTTCCTACGCTGCTGCTGGGAGCGACCTCGCCTCAAAATAATCATCCAATACCGAGGATAAAAGTTGCTCATTCAATCTGGCTGTAAACATCATCAAGCCTCCCACTTCCTTTGTTCCTTCTTTCTTTGTTCTTAATCATTGCAACGAAGCAGAGTATCAGAAAATCTTCAACTTCAATCTTCACAGCCAATTCAGTGCAGATATGAATCAATATTAGCAATGGATAATCTTTACAAAATATCATCCTATGAGACTCGCATAGTCTCCACCCGTATCCAGAATATCGAGGAAAGTAATGATGGAAAAGATGATGGCAATGAAAGTCCTCAGCCATCTCGTGGCCTTCAGATCGAGTATGACACTGAGAACTACTCAGCCGTCAACATTGCTCCCCTCGCCCTCACATGGGAGAAGCTCAATATGAACCGTCCCAAGCCGGCTTATGACAACCCATGGATCATTCCTGAAGGCGACGCTCGCGAGAAGTTTGACAGATATGCCAAAGATGTCCATATTGTCCAGAAGGATATCGGCGAAAAACTGCAGCGCTTAGGGATGCTGGTGGTTCCGAAGGTCCTCTCCGTTCCAATTTTGAACTTTGAACAAGAGTTTGAGGATAACGAAGGCCTCCAAGAGATGGGCCGATTCTTTGAGAGACAGGTTCAAATGGATGGCAGAGGCAGACATTTCGATGCTAGGTTTGGCTCCAAGTATTTCGTGAAAGATAGAAGTGGGGTGGGAGAAGATCTTGGGATTTATGATAGCTCAAAAGCCGCTGATTCAAACGATATGAATGTGTTTGAAAAACGGTTTACCACTGCTCTCGAAGATGCGTTTCTACCGGAATCGATAGTCCAAGGAGCCCAGGCCATCGCCATCGAGGAGGATGTGCGAACTTTCTCCCTAGAAGCCAGCACGCCGAAACCAAGAGATATTAACAAAACAAATGAAGGACTACAAGTCATCCTTGCAGCTTTACTAGAAGCTGTCATTCGCAATTTAATGATCAAAACAATCGAAATCAAGGATAAGAAGGTTACTCGCGACACTCCACGCTACTTCCTGGAGATAATATGGCGCCACGCGAGAAGACAAGAGTATCAGAAGAAGTTGATTCGCTACTCTCTCAATCACCCCCGACCGACCAAGATTTCATTCAATGTCGAACACCTTTACGACAAATACTACGATCACAATGAAGCAACCAGCGGCAGAGATTTATTTCCAATTTTCACGAACCTAGATCCAGAAACCAGAAAGGTATTGAACGAAGCGCAAAGGAGAATGGTGTTCGCTCTCGAGTTGCTACGCAAGGAATGGTACCGTCTCAACTATCTCGAGTATCTCAAGTTTCCAGAGTACCAAAAGCTCTACAATGAACATGGCCACAACATACAAATCCCAGCGATCAGAGCATTCGCCTTGAAAACACCCATCACCCGCCGCCATTTCGACAACTTGACGCCTCGCCACAAGGCTATTCTCGAACTAGGTGTTAAACTCGTCATGGAGCCGCTATCGCAAGACCCTCTAGAACAAGATATGGAACAAATGCTCCAACATGCAATTTTCGAGTTTATCACTGCAACCGAAAGGGAACATAAACAAGTACGCGAGTCCTTGCTCATAGCCTGGGAGATGCGCCTGATGTGTTCCAAATGGTGGCCCGAGCCAAACAAGAAGAAACCATGCTCGTGCTATTGTCGTGACCACATCCTCAAGGTTATCAAAAAGTACAACTTGAGGTATCCGTATACTACCTTTTTCGCGGAAAAGTGCATCAAGGACTACCCCGCTGTCAACGCGCTGATCGAGCAATTCGAAGATCCCAGAAAACCTCCTCATCCGCTAGAGGAAATTGATGTCGATATTGTCACTTATATTGACGTCCCTACTGCTCTTCCAGTCTGGATGGTTAATCGACAAAACCTCATTCTCGCAATAATCAAACATCTTCGGACCTGCGTTGCCACCAAAAATGATTGTCACGCTTCGGCACTGGATCATGGTGAATTGCTGATGAAAGTAATCTGGGGCCGCGGTTGGGACTCAAAAGATTGCAAACATCGCAAGAGATATGAAACCTATCTTGTACAAATTGTCATGATGATATCCGAACGCTGGGACGAAAGGTTTGAAAGTCAGTGGGAGCTATTCGTTACTGATCTTAAGAAATGGGATATTCTTCATTTCAAGTATCGACGCATATGGTGTCAGATTTACTGCGGAGAAGAGTTGAAGGGGACAGATCTTGAGAATGCAAAGGCGGATGCTATCGCTCATCGTGATGCAGGGCTTAAAGCCGATCAGATTGGAGTGGATATTTTCGGTAAAGAAGGAGAAACGCTGAAGGAGAAAGGCTGGATGGAAATCAAGGAGGTTGAAACAGCTAAAGCCGAATCTATGCAGCTTGCCACTCTTCCTAAGATTGACCCGAAGGTTCAGAAAGAGAGGTTTGCTAGAGCTCGACGCGAATACTTTACCAAAATGCGAAAGGATTTGGCTGAAGTACTTTCCAAGAAAAACAAAGAGGAGCAGGCTCACAAGGAACGGCAACCAAAGAAATCGGAGGAAAGGAAGCTACCAAGAAGAGGTCGATATGAAGCTACTCATTCATGGCTTGAGATTGAGAAGGAACACGAAAAGAGGAGAAAAGAAGATGAAAACTGGAAGTTTCGGTGAAATATAATAATGGTTACTCTTTAGCTTTGTATTCGCATCCATCGAGTATCCAACCCGCTTACTAGGATGTAACTAGGATATGAGAATTATGTCACAATGAAAAATTCAAACCTTATTTTATGATGTCATCGTTTTATGTTGCCGTTTGGATGTATGCGACTTGTGTAACCGGTGCTGCATGAATGCTGCGTTGACTTTGTGATATTTCGATGCCGGTACTTAGCACCTCGTTAGTATAATATACGATGACTAAGTCGAGATCGATTCAGGAAGGACTTCATGGACGCATGATTCAATTCAAGAGTTCCTCTTTGTGAAATTTGTGAATCGAGTTTGTCAAGCGGCGACAAGGCTAGTATCAAGCCAGGGATTAGTGGTGGATATGCAGGGAACGAATGAGTCTTTCGATCCGGGCCTGACCAAAAGAAATCATTTGACAGGATCCCAAACAAACCCTCAGTGTCCAGGCCAAAGACGAATGATTTTTTGGTGCCGTCCAGCAATCGCACACGCGAGGTATAAATATACCTAGCTTCTCAGAGGAGCTTGAGACGCGCTGTCAACGAATTTCCCCCCATCGGAGAGAGGTATCCTGCAAGACGCGTCTCCGAGGCCCAAGATTACTATACCTCTAGATTCTACATCCGTTTTCTCTTTGGGTGACTTTGGCTCGTTTTCCTCAACCGACCAACTTGATCAAGCGAAGCTCGCCAAAAGGAGGCTGCTCGCAAAATCCTTGCATGTTGCATTTTCGTCAAACAACACAAAAGCACCGATTCCTGCCGACCGCAACCGCGCTTTGTCGCCCACCACATACGTCACCGCCACTACCACAGGATATCTCGATAGATAGTTCGAGGCTGCAACCCTGTTTGCTGGATCGAAGAAACTATATTTATGAAACCAACAATATCTCCAACCTCTGAGATTAGCAACCTACTTCCACAAACATGTCGATATCAAATTCATCCACGCCGCTTGAGTTCATCATCTCTAGCGTCTCCACCATCGCATACTACGCCGTCGTTATACCGCTGGTTTTTGCCAGCCTGGTGGCTTTTTTCACATTCCTCTTCATCGTCACACCGTCCAACTGGACCCATCCGTATTACGATACCAATACCGGGACAGGTTTTGGAAACAATCATGCCGTTGTACGCGGTTACGGAGGACCGAGGGGAGGATTCGTACCTCCGCCGATACGACTCGGAAGGGGAGGATATAGAAGGAGAGGACCTCCTCCGAGGCTTGTCTGGTAGTCGCTACCTTTTATAGCCAGCTCTTGAGTGGTGCATTTCTATTCCCGCTGCATACTTGGCAGGGCACCACTACAGAGAGCTTTTAAGAGACGGAATCCCTTATCATTACGACCTATTGTACTGGATGGTTGAGAGAAGGAGTAGTCAGGATGGAGGGGCAATTGAGGGGATTTTTGAGTTATCTGTTGCTTCGAGTCTCATGGTTCTTTTATTCTTTAGCGAGGTTGTAGGGGCGTTGGAGTTATGGCGTTTTTTATTCTTTACACGGGTCTTCATGTTGAATTGTTTTTATGGGCGTTTCTACGATTAATTTAATGTTGAGTTTCTATGGATCGGGTTTTGATCTTACAGATCTCGTGACCACCGATTTCTCACGAATGCGAGATGTATTTTTACGTATTATTTTTTTGCAATGAGCACATCCGTCACAGCATACGGGCTCGATCGGTCAATCGGTGACCATCACTTTCATAAGGCTGTGCCTTGGGAACGACTTGCATATGCAAAAGCCCAGCCAGAACTCGTCCAAGGGGTGTTTCCAAGCGAATATGCAGGTATGACTCCATGGTGGGCGGGCCTATTGCTGCAGCGTTTGTTTCCCTACCACAGAATCCGAAGCGCTGCCACCACAACCCAACAAAAGCTCGCCAGAGCTCTTGCAAGCATCAATACTCGCATGCGTCGAAGCCTTTCGTAACCGTCGTCCCAAATGTGGAATAGACACTCACAAGGCGTGTCCAAGGAATAAGGCTAGATTTTGTGGCACGTATCTCCTAGATCCTTGTGTGTATGTAATATCGATAAAAAATGGCGTATATTTATTATGTATTTCGAGAATATAAGACCTCTAAAATCACATCTACTTTCAATCGCAGTCCCGACATTTACCATTACCACCCTCCTCAAGCCTCGAGGCTTCGTCCGAAAATTCAAAAATATGGCTTCACCTCTGTTAATTTTACCCCTCTACTTTGGTGGCATTGCCCAATCAGTACTCCTCTCTCTCTACGCCATCTCAATCACCTTCTTCACATTCATCATCCTGATAATAACATTCATCTTCATACCAACCCCGACAATGGTCTCCCTCGGAAAATACACCGGCCACATTATCGAAGAAGAAGGCTTCTCAGATTTGGAAGAAGAAGGACCGTTGACACCGATTCAAATAATGAAGCAGCAGAGCCGAGACGCCCGCAGGCGGAAAAGCAGGATGAACGAGAGGTTTTGGGACGGGGTGAGCATACAGGATGACATGCGTGATGGGAGGCGCGCACGAGAAGCAATAATCAAGAGAAAAGCGGCGAAGGAATTGAAACGGAATCAAGAGCTTCTCAGGAAGTGGAAGGCGAAGCAGGCGAAAGTTGCTAGCTCGAATTGAAAGCTCGTGAGATTGAGAATATCCCTAGCCTTTGCAAGGATCCTGCATATGTTTCTTTGTGGCACAGCAAGAGGACTCAACGCGATGTGTTGTCGACCGAGTTTCTTTGCCGTTGATGTGCATCGCCAGCGTCTCTGCCTTTTGGCATCCGAGATACCCTTCGACTCGATCGAGAGCTCTGCACCAGCCAATTCATCCTTTCGACTATACATACTTCTTGATACGAGAAATTCCCGATACAGACCCCCCAAGCTCCACTCATACCAATTTTCGAGAGCTGCGACCAACCATGAACTCGAACGATGCAAGGAGTCGTATGCGTATATGCCTGGAACTAGAACTACCACGGCATATTTCTCAATTAGATATTTCAAATGCTCTTAATGCCCTTAATAATCTATCCTCTAGGAATAGGAGTTGTAAACTTATGTTGGTTCATAGACGAAATCAAATTAAATTCGCCCAGCTTCAAGCTTCGGCGATATACATTTACAATCATTAAATCTAAATAGTCCTCTTAATGTCTCCGCCCTCGATCTCCATGAGAGTTTTGGCAGAAAATACATTTTCAAATTGCGCCAATGCTAGCTTTCCCAGCTCGAACTCCTTCGGCATGCCCTTAAAATGATCGGTGAGGAGAGTTCTCAACTCTATCCCCTGTGCGTCATCTGGCTCGCTAACAAGATACCCTATCTTGAGATCCAGATGAAGCGAATCTTGTAGGAGCGCCTGGTGCCCCAACCTTCCTGACAGCCGTTCCTGCAGGTCTTCCATCAGAGCGACTTCTTTCTGCGTACGGCCGGCGATGACAAGCCCAATTTCATTCCATTTACCATCCGCTTGATACCAATCGAAATCCGTGACGGTAACAGCTACCGGCGACTCGAGCTTGATATCCACATCTGATATTTTATTCTTGAGTACCTTTGCTATATCGTCGATCGCAGCGTCTCTATCCAGATACCCAGGCCACTCTTCGCGGTCTTTATCATTCAGAATGTCGAAAATGGTAATATGCCAGCTCGTCGGTGGGACGAGTTTGTATAGTCTTTTCAGGCGATGATTCTCCAATTTCCCGTGTAGTGATAATAAAGATTCGTAAAATTCGGACGAATTTGATACAGAAAACCGTACGTCGCATCCTGCATAGGGCTGAACCTCCCGGTTGATGTCAATCATGTCAAGGATTGCGATCGCATATTCCCTGTCCTCATCTAACAGTTCGGCGGTTGCTGCGACGTGCGATGCAGTTTTCGGTTTCGGCTCTGGAAACACCATTAACCCGAAGGAGAGGGGGTCCCTTGAGCGCAATATTGGGTGTATAAAACAGCTAAATATCAACAAGAGGAGGACGGCGAACCCTCTAGCTCTCGAACTCGCTGAATGGTAAGTCGTCGTCGTCGACAACTTTTCGAGGTCGACCATATTGTTACCGTTGTTGCCGCTGCGGAGAGGCATTGTGAGGGGTTATGGGATGTGAAAATGCAAAGTTGAATTTGCCATGGATGATACTGCTCAACGTTGGGATGAAGAAAAAAAGATTCGGTTCCGTCGGCATGTTTTTTTAATATTATAGCTAGGCTAATGAAAGCGCTTAGAGCGAGTTTGTGAATGGTTGTCGGAGTGGGTTCCCAAGGTCTTGTGGATGTCTTGTGGATGTGCCGCCTTTGTGGCGCGCGGTGGCAAGGATGGGATTGGAAAGCAGCGACTCTGCACATAAAAACCGTTTTCGTTTGAGTATCCCTCAAAGCCAACGACGTTCAATCGGCTGCTCATATGGATGTACGGGATACAAAGTCTGATGCATCCTGATCTTGTGTTTTCTGGGCTGTTGGAATTTGCAACCAGGGATGGATCTTCAAAGCTTTCGCGATCCAGCCAATAGGGGCCGCCAAGTGCTGCGAGTGAAGAGCTTCAAAATTCCAACACTGCAACTCGTTTATGCTCCAACTGGAGCTCATACAATAAAATCAAGCCATCAGATGAATACTTTTAACTGCCATTTAGTTACCAGTTCTGGAATCTAAGCTACGAGATATATATATTTAAAATCTTTATAGCTTTTCTTTCGAGACACTCTATTTTCTCGCATGGTTTTCTTTCTCTATCTAAAACCTTAGCTTTTGAAAACAGTACAATCTAAATCAAAACCAAACTTCTTGACAGCCTTCTACTCAATTCTTCGAAGAGGGAACTCCATAAATTGTCTTGATCAAGCTCCACAATGTAGACTTGGTGGTGAGAATTTGATTAGCGTTGTTGGCGGTCCGGGGAGCTACTCTAGCTGTGACTACCTCTCCTTCCATTTTTAGCCGACCCTCCGAAACATGATTTCTTTGGGGGTTCAATATCCAATTAGATATTGTTTCGCGGAGCCGTTTTTCGTTTTTCGTGTTTTCGAATAGACCAATTAGGCTGAGTCTTGCGGCCATGACTGCTCCGGCTGTCGACATTTTAATCGTTGGTTCGCAGTAAATGGAGTCGTTTTGTTATAGCTTCTCAAATGAATGATGTATTTGAATAGCAATTAAGGACAATTTTAAGGAATACTATATTTTCTATCAATAATGACGTAAGGAGAGAACCATCTATAAGAAACGTGTATTTAAATTTGCACCAAAGACTCTGAACTAATTTTAATTTCGTCGCTGAAATGCCTTCCTGAACTTGAAAGATACATACGACAAACCTTGTCGGAGTCTTCACCTATCTAAACACGCGAATATGTCGCATACCTTGGTTTTGCGAATCCCCGAATACAAGTCACAGAGATCATAAACTTAATATTGTGCAGAAATCATTCGATGCGTGCGCATACCCAGCTGGAGACTAAGTGATCCACCTGAGCTTGTATATTCCATTACGCAGATTTGAGAAGAATTTATCGAAAATGAAGGCTGGTTGGTCAATACTTCCTTGTATGCGCCTCCAAGTTCTATCGGAAAGTGTAACACCAGTGAATTCTTTGACGAAAGTAACTACACACCGGCTCGGTATACAGTGGGTCTTTTTACAGGACAACAGTTTGATCTCAGAATCTATTACTATATTCCGTTTATCAAAATCATAGGTTCGATACTTTCAAGTTTGTTAAGTGAAGACATATTGATCTTCTTTCAGTAGCTTAGTATCTCCAATCTCGGAATATCTAGTTTATATTGCCCCCGATATCAAGCTTTGTATGTCTCAGAAAAGGCTTCTTCGACTAACGGCACGAGAACCATGCGACTTGCCAAACATCTCTCAGAGGAGGAACCTAGCTTTCGCATATGTGGAACCAAGGCCCATGACGCTACCAAGATCTTTTCAATTATCAACTCGGGGATATTGTGGGCTTGGAGAATGTTGATAATTTCATCTTCGAATTTTATTTGTGGTAGACCGGTAAACGCTGCGAGGATGACGAATTCATCAATCTTGTTTACAATCTTGCAACATTCAGCGGTAGGCATGTTAATTTGGAAGGAGGGTTTTCTTTTATATACTATGATGGAGGGCCAGTTTGAAGGTTGCGATATATAATCGAATAGCTGGATTCTAGTCTTACTAATAGCAGTGTGATATGGGTTGCAGTGAGAAAGATACAATCTCAATCGAGGGTCGATTAAAAGTTCTTGGTATATGTTATATAACACTTGAAAAGTAGATTATTCAGTTGCGAAAGCATAAGCTTCTTTGTGGATTCATCGACGCAGGGAACCGGGAACTTGAATCTTAGGGAGTGTTTCATAATATGCTTAGCCTTAGTTGAACTGGTAAAAAATAACAAACGATGAGCATAAAAAGATGATACGAATTTTAGCTTGGGGGAGAACATGGGAATGTCTGAACATAATTTTTGACTGACGTCCCAGCAGCGCCTTAATCCAGTTCCTAACTTTCTGTTTCACGAGAAAACGGTTGTAGTGTTGCACCAAATTCTGAATAACTTAAATTCCGGTAATCGTTACAAGGAGGGGTTGCCGAAACTCTTGGTGAGATCCAAGTCGATATAGCGCGATAGTGCAATCCCTTGGTGTTGCGAGAATGGGTGTCGTAGAACAATAAGAAGAGACTGCGTGAGTTGGGGTTGATATGTATCTCCTGCCGCCGTGAGTCCTGTTTCTCTCTGTTTCCCAGCTACAACTCACTCCCTCCACAGGTATGACCAGCTATCTTCATTCATTCAACTATCTTGATTCGGCAACTTTACACAGCCATATTCCAACTACTCTCTAATCGAGAGACCACATTCGTTTTCAAGGCCTGTTACCTCTTTAGATTCTTCCTGTACTGCTTCATCACTATCGAAGACATGAATGAAACAGATGTCCCCAACATCCCCACAAATTACAACCTCATCGACGGACGACCACAGTGGGCGGTCCCAGATGTCTATCAAGTCATGTGTAGGAAACCTTGTGATGATATTCTATGAAGCCCAGAAAACTGAATTCTCTCTAGGGTACCGAAATATTCACAAATATTGGTTCGTCGCTTTGATCTTCGTCTGGCTCATCTACTGGACACTTGTCACTCAAACAACCACCCGCCCATTCCGCTTCATGGCAAAGATCGTTCGCGCTAAATCTAAAGCCCTATACCAGTTTTACCTTGAAAAGACTGGCAAGCTTCAAGTGTATGATGCCACCAATTTACCACACGGACGGTTGATCTTACCGCCATCGTTTTATGGATTGGGGAGATCACGTGCGATGCGGTCGCGTCCAATCTATATGTTCAAAAGGAGACGACTCCCGGCGTTTGCTAGGAAGTGGGTCGCAAGAGCTCGTGAAGTTGAGTGTAGATCGTGAATAGGTAGTACTGATGATACTGTGGACACCGTGGAAGAGTCATGAAAGGGAGCCTTTTCAAAGGTTGGGTTATATTGGGGGTGTTCGACATGGTACATTTCAGGAACTTGCTTATTTTGTAGCTAAAAGGCTAACCATTTGAACCATTTTGGGTATTAAAACAACCAAAATAAGAGCCTACAATGTCTGTTTCATGTTCCTGTTTGCTCGATCTTGATGCTAGCTTACGATAGCCTTGTATAGCTTACAGAACAAATCAACTTTTGCTAGATTTAATTTTATGGCGTAACTCGACGCGCAGAAAGCGCCTATCACTCATAACGCTGTCTAATCGAAATCTCTGATAGCGACAGGGCAGATACTGAATGGGCCCTAACGAGTTGACCACAAAAGCTTCTAGCAGATTTGATTGAGATCAAATCATAAATCACTATTATCGAGAAGGAAATCATCTTATCCATCTTCATACCATTCATCTGAACAGTACCTTAGTATTTCAGCCTCTCAAGTATCATGTCGGCCACGGATTCTACTGGTCCTTCTGCGACCCTCTCTGACGATGGTGGTGATGAGTCTATCGCTTTCTCCAAACAATACCAAACTGGAGATCACATCGAAGTAGAAACTCCTCGCGAATATCTTATGAAACGACTTCCTACCGCGCCACTAATCCTAGACGAAGCAGCTAACCTCTTGAACGTTTTGGATACGTTCTACACTCATTGCTTTGCATTCAATCTTGTCAGCAATCTCGCAGAACTACCGCCTCAAGAGCGTCTCAATCCTCAAGCGACCGTTTCCATTTCCGATATTGAAACGATCAAGATTCTCGGTAATCTGATCGATGAATTTCTTCTTAACGACTTGCTCGACAACTGCGATCTGCTATGGGACGTTGTTATAGCCCCAAGACTCCAACTTGAAGATATCGAAGCTCTGGTCAAACTTCGATTCGAACAACAAGAAAAGAGAATTACTCCTGTTGAAGACGGCGATGTCAAGGACACCGGCTCAGAAGAACATTTCGAGGAGCGAGATCTCGATGACAGCTATTCTGATGATGGATTGCTCCACTACGATGATGAAGGCTTCGAATGGCCTCTGAAACCTACTCAAGAGTGGAAACAAGGTATCAAAGATCTGAAGGCGCGTAAGAAGGCTGCGAAAGACGCTCCCGTCCGAGACCTCTTCGCCGAAATGGACAAAACCTTGCCACCGAAATGCTCTTCAGAACCAGAACAAGGATTGGTGGAAAATTCCGCCCATTTTCCACCTCCAGATCTTCAAATGCCGACTCTCAGTATTTCAGAGATGAATAACGAAGTTGGTATTCTCTACGGTGCTACGAGTTTCGATGGCTGGATTGATGGGCCGTGTTGCCCATTCACGAAGAGAGTGGAGCGAAATGTCGATTGTGTTACGACAAATGTTTCTCTCACGGAAAACGACCCGGTTACCAGCACTCCAACAGAGGCTGTTCATTTAAAATCCGATGCTCCTAACTCCATTCACGCTGCTTCAGAGGACTCCGACAAAGACGACTGTGCAGCAAAGAAGAAGACTGGGAAGCGGGAATGGCATGAACAGCCCAAAATGACACTTGGTGACTTCTTGCGCAAATCTGCTGAAGATCCAAAAACTGAAGGAGAGGAACCAATCGAAAAGCAACCTTGAGCTGTCTATAAAAGTCATTCGAGTTTTGTTATCTAATCTTCTGTTTTTTTTTTTTCTGTGCAGTGGTTTACTCATGTAGCCAATTACACCGCAAAAATTGATACATCCTATTCTACATATATGCGCATTTTAATGCAACAATATATACATTGAATTCTTCTTCGAGTATTCGTTACATTCCCACCTTTCAGAAAGAAGTAGCCTTTATGATGCTTTAATAACCTTGTTGATTGATTAGGAAATTGTTCAGTATTTTTGGCCTAGGAAGCAAAGTTGATGGAGTGAGGCTATGTTCTCGTAGACTCCATCCATCCAAACAAGGACTCAATTTGTTTCAGCACCTTCAAGATAATACGTCGTGATAGAAGAAATTAAGTCCTATGGCTTGCATATAACTTGCAAAATTGTATCAGTGGAAGTATTTATTATAATATAACCTTCATTTTCGACAGCTTAATCTTCACGAACCGAGTATCCTAGATCGTCACTTCCTCAAAATCTCCTCCTAATATCCACGAGATATTCCCGATCTTTAATTTCAACCCAAGCGCTTCGAAGTCATTTTTCGAATACAGATCCTACGGGCAGTCAAAATCCAACACGCAAAAATGGGAAACGCAATCTCTCTACTCTCATCCCAGGAACCAACTAAATGCCTCGAAATAATGGACGAGGCTCTCCAAGATCTCAAACGCGAGATTCTAAAAGCTAAGAGTCCTGAAGCTTGCCCCGAACGCAACATCACGCATTTGAAAAAAGAAACGGAATATAGCATATACGCATGGTTGCAGTTTATCCATGCCATTGACGAGTTGTTCGAGAATAAAGATGACAGGAGAGAGATGGAACTAGTTATCCAGGAATACTTGGTGCGAATAGAGGAGGAATTAAGAGGGATTAAAGAGAATGAAAGGCGCGAGAGACAAGAGGCTGAAGAGGATGCTCGTGAAGGGAAGGGGAAACAACGTGCTCTGGATTGAGAAGTGTTCGGTTGCGGAAGCTATTTTGTCTGAGGCTTGTGAAGGGCTTGGATTTCAACTCTTACCTGGTGCGTTACGTAGAAATATTGCTACTAGACAATTGCAAAGCATTCAAATAGGGATATCTCGAGATGCGTCTTATTATTATCTTTCAAAACTTGGTACTTGTAGAGTATATTAACGTCAGTTAGTGTAGCGTATTCATCAAGGCTTGTTCAAAGCTAATATAAAAGGATCACGAGATGCTCGAGAAAGCGAGTGCAAGCCGGTGTCAAAGGGTATTACGTACGGCCGAAGTCTCAAAGATCAGAGACAAATTAATTCACGATATAATTTTGGATAATATTTCGAACTTCCCTTAATCCAACTCTGTCAGACCATTGTGAATTTTCGCGAGACGTCGCTGTGTAATAGTTTCAGATTCTTCACCATGTACATGCCAGAATCGATTTGTAAACGCTTGAACTCGGGAGTACTGTAAAATATTTGAAACAAGTTAAAATGTTCCAAGCGATTATACTTCATGATTCATATTTCCTGTGAAGGATATCGTAGAATGATTTTGTCTAATTGAACATTCCATAATCTGATAGCCGGAAACTAAAATCTTAGATCCGCTCGACTCAACTACTTAGAACCCCTTCATATAAGCTGCAGTACTTGGTAATAACTAAATATCCACCATCACGTAAGACTAAACAAGCATGTTTCCCACTTTCCAAAATACGAGATCGGAATCCACACCCCCAGGCCGCCGTAAAAAGCACTCCCTCGCAAAGTCAATCCAAGACAGATCGGATGACGACGGCAAGAACGGCAACAAAACACCACCAAAGAAGAAAAAGGAAGAGCGCCCTTCTTCTCTCGTCGAACTCATATTAGGATGCAAACCCGAAAATATCTCCTCAGGAGTCGAAGGCGACATCACCCACCTTCGCAAAAAGCTACGAAAGGCGAAAAACTGGGGCGCCTCAAAAGCCGATCTGATCTTTATCAGCGATAAAGTCCGCCAAATATCGGATATCTACTTTTCTACCGTTATCGGACTTATTGACACGCAGGCGACAGAGGAAGTTTACGCATTGAGTGCAAAGGCGCTGTTGGAGGTGAAACCTTTACGGTTGGCGTTGGAGAAGAAAGCTGAGGAGACGAGATTTACTTGGGCTGGTGGAAATGTGGGGCCTGAAACAAAGGAAATCGAAGCGGAAAAGAAAAGGGAGAAAGGGAAAGCTATGCAGGAGAGATATGAGGCTCGAGAGAACCGTAAAAGTGTTGAGACTGAAGATGGGAGTGAGCGATACCCGTCTCCTGAGTATCGCTCTCAGGATCAAGGACGGATGAGTCGTGGCTATAGTGAGAGAGACAGCAGATACACATTCGAAGAGCCTTACCAACCAGCATATGCGGATGAATATCGACCGTTCGACGGATATAGTGTAGAGAATAGAGATAGATCAGAATACGCCAATGGTACTCCGGCCGAAGAGCGAAGGCAAGTCGCTGACAACTACAGTGAGCATGATGGCAGGTATAGGGAGGATTTTCTCTACGACATACCCGAATATCCAGACGAGAAGCAATCTGAAACCTGGGACCGCCAACGCTCGAGCTTTGATATCGTCGGAGGCAGGTATCTCGACAGGGAGAGCCGTTATGACGACTCAATACAGAGACCTCCTGAAAATGTACCTCAAGACCACGAAAGACCTCCAAGTCGAAAGCAACCACCTACAGACAGCCGATACACAAATTCGACATACGGAAGGGCTTCTGAGTATCAGAACGAAAGAGCCACCGGTGCACCAAAGCTGCCCACAGTCCGAGAAAAAGGATATAGTGAAGCTTCTACCAGTTCTCAATACAAGTCAAGAGACTACATTCTTAACCACGGCAATAGCCAAAGCCCAGATATTCCGAGGGAAGAGGGCACTTGGAACAAAGCGAGAGCGAGCAGAAACACAGAGAATTTTCTTAGTGAGCTTGAGGGAGAGTTTAGAAGGGAAGGGTTGAACCAAGGAACGCCACACATGCCATCATATTTACCATATCGAAAGCCAAGCCCAGAGGATTCTCTTTACGATGCATCATCAGTAGGTACCCACATGAAAACTGGAGCTCGTGAAAGAAAATTGGAATCTTCGGTACCACGTCAGTCAGACCTCGAAAGCCGCGCAGGTTCAGCAACACGGACCTCCAATAATCCAGAAGATCGATCGTATCCGAAGCGAAGATATCCCGAATCTGGCTTTAGATAAGATTAACAAGGGGTCGCAGTATATGGAATGGCTCTGCAGATGTCGTAATGTCACTCTCGCAGTGCAAGATTTAAGGTTGCAAGTAAATATGAATAGGCTATTAGAGAAGAGATTGCATATCCATTAAAATATAACAACACAAGGGGGGCGCTATTATCCACAAATACTAATATACACGATGAGAACATGTATTTCGTTGTGGTTTTTTGATGATGCAATCAATGAAAAGAGTATCTTTCGTTAATAAAATTATAAACGAGTTCTCTTGAGACAAAGTGAAAGAATAGAAAGTTAAGAAGATAGAAATATTTTCAAAGAAGAGCTTAATCGACTTTAAATCTCACATGTTTTGCCTCTCGAAGGCGAGGACGGCGTTCACGTGGCATGTGCGTGCAAGTTACAACTCCATGGTTCGGTGTTGAGGAACTGTGGCGTCGATATTCATAGTATTGATTCTCGGAACTCGAGCTCGAATCGTCAGAGCTTACCTCACGAAGCTGCAATTTGGGGGCGCTGCGATGCGTGGTTGGACGTTCGCGAACCAATGTAGTCGGACCTCGGTTAGTGGTAGTGTATTGAAGCCGTTGCGCAATGGTTGTTGAAACTGAAGGTGGCGCTGCTGTTGGTGGACGAGGCGGTTGTGCAATTCCCGTTGAAAAGAAAGTTGGAACAGCAGGTACAGATGGTGCTGGTGGAAGAGGAGGTGGAGGAAGGGCAGGAAAGGTAACAGGTGTTGGGGCAGAATTGATGTAATTAGTGAAAGTAGGTTGATTGATAAAGTTCTGCTGGTGAGTCGGGTTAGGCTGGTTGATGAAGTTGGCTTGATTGTTGAAAGCGGGCTGATTAGTGAAATTAGGTTGCTGATGGAAATTGGATTGCTGAGTGAAGTTGCCTTGATTGAATCCATTGGTGAATCCGGGCTGGCTGGTGAAATTATTGAAGTTCGGTTGATTAACGAAATTGGGTTGATTGAACTGATTATTTTGATCAACTTGGTTCGTTTGATTGTATTGATTGGCCTGGTTCGAATAAGTCTGGTGAGTGGTGGTGGTGGTGTCGGTAGCGACGGGAGCACAGGGAGGATACATAGGAGGATAGTTGATGTACGAATTGTTGGTGGTGTTATTGACAATCGAAGTATTGTACGTATTGAAGTTATTATTGACGACTGGGGCAGGTTGAGCTGGAGCTGGCCTTGTTGGAGCATTTATTGCGACATTCGAACTTCGGAAAATGCCGTCTCTCTCGTTGACCAGTGCGGTGACAAAAAGGCTCCAGTCCTTATCCATCTCCTTTATCACGTTCCGGATTTGCCTCCTCTTTTCGAGTGCTATGACAGCTTTCTCCGGGATGGACTTCAGCTCTTCAGCCTCGCGAACGATAAGCTGCATGGCAGGAAAGGGACCGAATTTCTCGAGGGTAAACATCGGTATTCCAGAAACGACGAAGAGAAGTTCCGCAAATTCTGCATCCCCAGGATCACGCCGGGCATGGATCAAGCCAAGCAACTTCTCGGCCCCGTCCGTCCATAGTTCCATAATCCACGCGAGGCGCTGAATGTCAAAAGGACTCAATTCGTAGTACATTTGTCTGAATTCCGGTTGCAATGTCGAGAGGTCGACATTCGTACCTCCGGGTCGCCAGGTGCATTTCCCATCCTTCCAGAGGGACGTTTCTCGTGGCCTTGACATGCTGAGTATCCAAAGTTACAATGAGGGCTCGATTTGCTATATTTGTAGTGATACTATATTAGTTACGATATAGTCTCGATCATGTGGATAATACTAACATTGACAAGCTGAAGATATTGTTACTGGTTTTTTTTTGACTTGTCAGTGTTCGGTGCACGGGACGTTGCTGAAACGGAAATTTGGAGACAGTTGAATGAAATAGGAGCTTGATTGGAGAGTAGGTACGTTTGGGAGACGACGACGTCTTATACACGCTCTACTCTCTGTCAGCTTCAAAGTTAATATTTGGCCCTTGCCCTATTGTAGCCCTTACCCTATTGTAGCCATAAATCAAACTGTTTCGAAGTGACGAAAAATCCATCTCAGCTTCACTAGTGTCATCATAATATAGACATGTCATTGTTCATTCATATTAGCTAGTTAGTTACACGCTTTCTTCATCCATGAAGGCCAGAATTCTTTAAGTCGTATCTCGGTTTCGGAAACAAGAAAAAAAATATTAAACACTGTGAGCATGAATTCTTTCGGTAAAACTTCATATCCTAATAGAAACTCCAGAAAGGTAGAAAATCTACGATGGCCTTCTTCAGCTTTTTGTATAGATCAATTCCGGTGCCACACAATTGATCAAGTTCGATATCTTCTGTGCTTTCTATCCATTGGATCATCTTCTAGCCCGAGGAGAATTCTCATGTTAGCATTATCCCTGTATCGCAAACATACGGATACTTGTAAAGTAGGTAGATATCACCACTTACAGCGATATTTATACCAATTCTGTTCACCAAAGCTGCGGTGGAAAGAATTCTCGAACGCAAGACGCTGTTGATTGTCAATCAACTCATCTTGCTCGTCAAGAAACTCCTCGATAGTGCGAACCGAGGCGTCGATGGTTTTGACGACCCGGTCAAGATGTTTCATCTTGTCATCATTCTCCATCGCGGCGAAGAAGACAGCCCATCCGGATGGAGCAAGGCTGTACGTGATCTCGTGACAGGTATTATCTCTCTCGGCGAACTGGCGCAGTCCATCTCCAATGTTGTACATGGTTGCGTGGACGGCGATTCGAAATTCGTCAACAGTCATGATGTGTTTGCCGGGATCTCGCTTTGCGACCAATTGTTGACAGTGAAATACATTGTCCTGATAATTCATAACGGCCAATCGCAAGCAGGCGTATTCTTCGTTGGTAATCAATGGCCTTTGAATAATCTTATGACGAATGGTGTCATTGCGGTAATAATTGGGGAGAGGCATCGTGATCCTTTGGTAAGGCGGCTGCCAAATGGAAGCGGAGGAGCCAGGTATTTCTCAGTGGATAATTATGATGATGGTGCTAAGTGGTGATGATTTTGTGAAGGGAACTGGTGATGGCCAAGTTAATGTGGGTTGATGGCTGAAGCCGGGGGATTTTCTGGTTTCTAACGGAGCTCAGAATAGCTTCAATAAGGACGCCGTCCTCAATATTATGGTCTCACAATATATCCTCTTCTCCAAGATCCAGTTCTCCTACCGAAGCCAATAGAAGAAATCTATAAAAATACCTCATAACGAGATTCATGTCATCGGTATTAATTTTCAAAGTTAGAAGCATCCAACTGGCTAGTTCCCTTAATAAGAATTTGATATCTAATTGTGTGAATCATGGTCTCGCCGATAAAGAAGCCACGATGGCAAAGTTTAATCTTCTTTGCTATTTTCTCCTTCGTTTTCATCTTTATTGTTATCCCCCTGCTCGTCATTCTTTCCGTCATTCTTGGTATCGGGTTTCTGTATTTTCGTCGAGGGTATCTTAATAGCTGATTCTTCTTCTTTGAGTTTCTTTTTTTCATTAGCACATCCCTTATCTTTACTCCTTTTAGGTATTGAGGCCCATCTCTTGCCTTTTCTGCAAATTCTCGGAACTTATGTCTTTCATCACTTCTTTTTTCTTTTCTGTCCTTCTGTTTCGATATTTTGGATGTCCCATGCAAACCCCGGCTGGTGCCTTGGGCAAAATCCTCTTGCTCTTCTTCTTGGTTTGGGTGACGAGCAGTTTTGTATTTGGGGCACGTTACTGGCTCCGGTGGTATGGAATCAATTTCCATAGGGCTTCCTCTGATAGATCTCATTCTTGCAATATATAAATCTTCTCTCTCCGCTTCCGGCGAGTCTATCTCCATTGGAGTGTCCGTAGGCGATGTTTCTTGCTCTGTTGATTCTTCCAATAGATTCATCATAGCCTCTCCGCTGCTATTCCCTCTCTCGTCTTCCAGATCGATCGACATGGAATCGTCAGATTCATTCGAAAAATCGTCTATCTTTATGTTTTCCTTAAAGCGAGAGTCCCCAAAATCATCAGATACCGGTATACCTACATCCGAACCACCATCAGTTCCCAGCATTGGATGAGAGATCAAGACATCAGGAACCTTGATAGATGCGGCAAGGCGTTGCACATTCTCTAGAACAGCAGAGGTTTCGTCGTCTGATGTCAACATCGATGTGATAAATTCATTCTGTGATTCTGATAGAGAAATCTCATCGATCTTTGGCCTAGGTTCAATACCCCTGATGCTTTCCGTGTATCCACTTCTATCTTCATTTTCGTCACTTGTTCCCTCGTCATAAATTTTGATCGCTTCCTTTTCTTCCTCTTTCGTAGCAGATTTGGGCCGGCGAAGTTGACCGACTTCATCTCGCAATTCAAATTTCCCAGCTTGTAGCATAATTTTCAATTGTTCAGCCTGCGCGTGAAACAAAGCTCCTTGTAAGAGATCTTTCATTCTAGGTGACTTTTGTATTTGCGCTAGGAACGACATTAGTCTTTCGATACAGTCGTACAAGCTGCCCTTTCGAACTCTCGCGAACAAATTCCCACCTCTTGCCCATTTGATGTCGAAATAGTCGGTAAAATCGCTCAAGTAGACCGGTAGATCTCGCCGAATAAACTCTTCTAGCTGGACATCTAACATCCTTCTGCTCTCTTCCAAGTGGTTGAACCGCTCGACCGGATCTCCTGAGGCGTACAGCCAACTTACAATGTGACATGGTATAGTGTTGTACACTATATCTGCGAGACCCGGGAATACCTTGACAAATGGTTTCAAGTCTTCACTTAGGCCAACATATTGCTCGTGGTATTTCTGGCAGATCTGTGGGTTTGAAAGCGAGGGTTGCTCTGCTGGGTCGATGCCTAGAGTGGCGTTAAATGCTAGGATATTGTTTCTGTAGGACAATATTGGAATGGTGAGAGTGGTGGTGAATTTGAGAATATCCTGGAAGGATGATACTTGCTGGCTACTTGGCGGATCTGAGACTGGAGGTATTCTCGCTGGGAGAGGGAAAAGAGGATCTCTTTCTTCATATGGAGGGGGATCGATATTTAAGCTCCCCAAAGGTTGGCGCCGCTGGTTTGGGCCTGGGCCTGGGGTGGGTCTCCTTTCTGAATACTTGCTCTAGTATATGTTAACATCATCTAGAGAGTGACCGTCAAGTCAAAAAGACTTTACCATATCGTCGTGCTAGTTATGATTCTTGAAAAGCCTCTGGTTGCGTGGAAGATATCTATCGAACCATTACAAATATCGTCGGATTCGCGAAAGTCGCTGTGAGGAAGACGATAAGGGGAGATGCAAGAACCTAAATCTACATTTCCCCATTTTCCAATGCTAATTCCTCTGTTCTTTTCGATATACATCATTGTTATCGAATTTCCACAGTCTCTCCGTCGTCCCTCGAAGACCGCCATGGCGATCCTGCGAGTCGCTTGTGCTCATGATACAACACAAATCTTACCAAAATACCACACGTGCAGCCCGGAGCCCTGGATCTAAGAAGCGGACGCCGTATATTCCATCGCCAGATATTTTCGGTCGGTTATTTCAAAAATCTACTTTAGAGAAATGCTATTGTCTTTAGATGCAATAGTAGGTAATACCAAACTCTGATTTAGCTTACAACAGACGGTGGACAATATTATACGCAGGAGTCAGTGGCATTCGCGCTTCGGCAACACATCGTGTGTGAGTAGCAGCTTCGCAAGTCACCATAAAACCTACCACCACCGCCCAGACACCGTTCATTCCGTCTAATCGATAAAGACTGATAGCTAAACAGGTCCGACGGTCTTCCTAGAATATTCTCCGTCTTCGTCCCGTCCCCAACCACTTTTTGGCATTTCTTTCTTTCTTTCTTTTGTTGGTTTGTTGGTTCCCCTTTTTCTGTCTCGTCTAGCTTGATTTGGGTATTCGACCCGTTCATGATGTGCTGTTCGAAGAGCCATGGAGAGGACATTTGCGTGTGCATGGTGGTCAGCGCAAAACATGGAAAGTTTTACCCTTTTTTGAACGGCTGAAACACCCAACTCATTTTCAAATACACATTTTTTTAGATATCTTACAACTTCCATTTTTCTTCAAGACATCAGCACTAGTTCTCTAGACTCATAGGATCGAAATTCAAACACTGCAAGGCTTGTAATTTTACCAAAATAAATTTCATCCCAGCTCAGGTTTACTCACAAATCGATACAACTGTTATCGATACACGTCGATGTCTCGAAAGTCTGGGTTCGATAGGAACTATTAGAAGACTTGAACGACCTGTCATCAACAAGCTGAATATTGGATAAACCATATCTGATAAATGGAATATCAGTATTTTTAATCATCCTTTCTCTCGAGTATTTTTCAAATAAACTGTCCGCGGATCCAAATACTTCATTTTTATAAGAACTCAAAATACTCTCACTGCGGGATTCATGACCTTTCCGTGGTACCAGAGAATACATTTTGAGGTCAGCCGCATGCTTATGGTACAAACGGCCTGCACTCAAGTGACATGCGATCTTAAGGAGAGGTTTTTGATACCTGCCTTTTGTGAACGAGCTGAGATATATACCCTCATTTCACCCAAGAGCCTTGTCGTTAAGGCGCAGCGGTAACCCGTTTGCGTGTTGGAGCCCAAGATTTGGCCAATGAGGCGGAGGTCACAGGAGCTCCTTGGCGCCCACCCCAAGAAGGGAATAATTCTAGAAACAAGCATTGGCGAGGTGCAAAATAAAAGGAATGATTGGACCCGTCGACAGATTCTGGGACGAGGACCCTCGTGCCCAGAATCTAGGAGACTTCATACTTGGGGCGGAAAACAGATTGTCCCTGAACTGCAATTCGCATTCAGACAAGATGCCAGGAGTGAAAATTGTCCTTCTCTCCTTGGAAGCTTGAAAAATATACCATCTTGGTATTTTTAGTTGCACCTCACCTCGGAGAACTGGGTTTCTCGAGGGAAGCCGAACCGAGAAATTAGGCGTGTCCTAATGGGTTACACCCACCAAAAGAACCGCTAGGGGCGATCTAACTTCGAAACTGTTACAACTGCCTGGGCTTTTTGCTTGGGTTTGCCAGACATTGCGAGAGCCCAAGCATGATTTATGAGAACGTCCCGATCAACGGTCCAATCAATGCGGATTCGCAGCCTTGGTGACACAATCGGAAACTATTGAGAGATATCTGTCTGCACTGTTTTAACTTGAGATGCTAGGGCTATGCATATTGCCATGGATTTCTCCTACGATTCCCTATATTCGCGCCATGCAATCTCGATGCAATTATATAATACGAGTGTGCCTCGAGGCCTCGTCATGCTCTTTCTCGAAGGAGCATTTGAACCTTGGCCTATCACTAGTCTTTCCTTCTTTTTGCGGCGGTTTGCAATTTGTATATATACACTCACACTCGCTGATGTTGTTCGCCGTCTTACCTTGAATTCCAGCTCATCTGACTTGGAGGATTTTTACACTGCAAATATTGTAATAAGCTGGCTGGTCCTATTTGGCTTCTCACTCGCTACCAACGTTATATCTCTTCTTCGACTTCCAGCCCGGAATCTCTATAATTTTTAATCGAAAAATCTTCAATATTCGATACCGTATACGGATATCCTATCTTTCTCAACTGGTTTCGTCTAGTGTGGCGTATAGACGTCAACGCCCGCAACACAACATGTTAATCCCTCGCCAAACCTCAGCTCGAAGGACAAGGCTCTGTTTATTAGTAGGAGCCTTGATAATTGGAGGCGTTGTATTTCACCAACTTCGATATCTATTCGACTTTATATTTGCTGGGAAACTATCGGATTCGATAGAAGTATTAGATTCCTGCTCTCGACAATCACCGGGGCTCAAACCATCCAACGATCCTCCATCACATCAACATGCGACCGTCCCAGGCATCCCGAATAAAGTACACCAAATCTGGAAGACATCTAATATTAGCACATACGCCGCGGGCGCATCCTGCGACTCGTGGAAAAATGTCTACGAGCCTCTAAACTATACCGTCAAACTATGGCCGGAAGCGGAAATCGTCGAACTAATCGCATCGAAATACTCTTGGCTATTACCGACCTATCTATCCTACCCGTACAATATCCAGCGAGCGGACATTGCTAGACTGGTGGTGGTTCACTCGGAGGGAGGCATGTACATGGATTTAGATGTCCGCCCGAGATCGGTTGAAAATACGCAGTGTCTTCAGAATCGAGGGCTCGATGGTGTTTTCGCGTCGACAGGCGGTACAAGAGGCCTCAGCAACCATTTCCTGATGGCAGAGCAAGGATCTGCGTTCCTAGAATTCGTCCTTCGCGAGGCGGTTAGACGCGCGCCAGCTTCAAGGCTCATCCTCTTGCCATATATTCAAGTCTTCTGGTCGACGGGGCCAATGATGTTGACCTCTACATTCCTGCATTATGCCAAGACAAACCCGGCGGCTGCGAGTCGAGTGGCGGTGTTGACAGAAACGTATGGAAAGACGATTATGGGACATATGCCCGGGCGGTCGTGGCACAGCTGGGATGGACAACTCTTGAATATGATCGGGGATGTCTTCAGTCCACATAACAAGAAATTGTGGATGCCGTTGGTGATGCCAGTTTTGTCGATATCTATCGCTGCGTCGGTGATTGTTGGGGTGCTGGTTTACCTCAGAAGGCGGTGCGTGTACGAAGCAGTCAAATTACATTAATTCTGAAGGAGGATGAGATAGTTAGTTGAAGCATTAGCATGATACCCAGCATTAGCGTGTATTGCATATTTAGATTTTAGAAGCATTTTCAAATTAAGCATATATTGTTTCTACAGCGTATTTTCCGATCATAATCACTTGCACTCATTGCATGGTAGTTGTTTGTGACCTAAATCTTGCTATCAAGAGGAAAAGGCGGCCTGCGTTGAGAGCTGGGAAACGATTTTCGAAAATCCTAGGATAAACCTCGTCATGATAAAGGTTTGATCACTACTAGAGATAGAAAGCCTGAATTCATGGTTCTATCGTAGTGGCGCTGAAATATGATTGTTCTTAAGGAATGAAATGATCATGAGTATTTGTGTTGACCTTGTTATATTTTTTCGCAGCCCAAACCGCAGCCAACGATGCGTTTGCGTCATGTCGACAGCCTTCTACGTGAATCCTACGCGCTGTATTCTCTTCAATACATCCATTCGAATACCTTCGATCTCATCATCCCTCAATTTCAAGTACTCCGTTCTCCATATCTCTCGCCAAAGAGGTTACTATATCAGTCATGTCGTCCGATCCCCTAGAGCCCGAAATCACAGCTGTCACCACACTCGGTTCTGGAGAAGCAAAGTGGGTTCAGCTACAAAAGATAGATTGGAAGGATCAAACTGGCAAAGCTCGCATCTGGGAAGTCGCCTCACGTAAAACACGAGGCTCCTCAGGCGTCGATGCGGTAGCCATCGCTCCTATCATCATACACCCATCGCGTCCAACTTCTACACTTGTGGTCCTTCAATTTCGACCCCCTGTCGCCGCGAACTGCGTTGAGTTCCCTGCTGGTCTGATCGATGAAGGCGAAACGCCTGAACAGGCTGCTATTCGAGAGCTCAGAGAAGAAACTGGATACGAAGGAAAAGTCGTTAGCATAAGCCCCACCATTGTCAGCGATCCCGGATTCACTACCGCCAACATGCAACTTGTGGTTATGGAGGTCAATTTAAAGGAAGGGGACAAGGAACCTGAACAACAATTGGACGACGGAGAGTTCATTCAGCGCGTTGTTGTGCCTTTGGACGAGCTACTTGAGAAGCTTGACAACTATACAAGGGATGGATACGCGGTCGATGCGAGGTTATATCATTGGGCTGCCGGGCTAGATGCCGCAAGGAAGCGAAAGTGGTGATTCAAAAGCTTTGAAGAACGGTAATATGATACTTGTATTGTATTCAGCTATAACAGATAACTCGGGGTTCTATTCTCCTCTCCCAAGTTTCAAATGCATCTTTCTTAGATTTTCATACGTGTTCTCTGCCTTCCTGGCTGCCCCTTGGCCGAAAATATAGTTAAATTGACTATTTACGACATTTAAAATATAAGACCAAGATGAAGAGTGGTGCTTATCTTACAGAATTATGATAGCTACATCCGTAACCAGAGTGTGAGCTATGCGTACACAATCTTAATGAGAGTCCGGAGAACGAATGTCTCAACCATTGCCCCTTGAGATTTCTCGCTTAAGAGTAGAGCAGGCCTCCACGATTTTCGCAATGCCTGGCTACAAAGCCAGCTTCGACTCTATAAAGGCCGAGCCTGGGGCTTACAAGACTGATGCTAACCGCGAGGACAATACCTTAATCTTAAACCTAATAGCAATCTTAATATTCTGTAGCCGATTCCAAATGAAATATCAGCTGCAGCGCTTTATAAGCTCGCATATTTGCAAGGCCTACTGTGCCATGTCCTCCACGTAGACTCATATCATTTACGTCCAAGACCTGTAGCGACATGACTATTGCGTTCATTCAAAATCGTGTTGGATCCGAAAGTTATGTCGCTATTGATGTCATCTATTCCAGTTTTACCAAGGCATGAATTCGAGGAGAGCCTCCAGATCTTCCTAGTTCATGCTCGTTTGACATCAATCAATCCTCGACTTGCAAACATCCCATCCGCGGAAAACCCATTAAACCAATTTCGAAACAGAGGTATCTGAAGTTGAAACTACTATCCAAGGTATCACAAATCCGACTTGTATTTGTTTAATGCGGTGAAAGTCTTGCTAAGTGCTGCGTCTAGTTTAATTCTATTAATGGCCGAATCCGTATTCTACCCCAGTAGCCCCATCGCGGTGGCTGCGGGAGGCACCGCAGAAGGTATCGCTGACTATCGCAATGCCCTTGACAAAATGGAGGAAGGTTTGATGCTTGCGTTCTGTATGAGCGCATTGGCCGCCATGTCTGCTGCTCCACCACCAAATTCCCACATTACAGATTTTTGGGGGATCATTTCGCTTCACGTTTTATCATTTCTTCGAAAGTATGAATATGACAGGCTCCACATCGAGTTCACGGAGACTGCAACCTTGTTTGTTGTCGCAGTTTCGAGGAACAATCCCGACAAGCAAGAAATGGCGGAGAAGTTTGCGACCCTTTCGAACTTTGTTGAGGTCTGTCAGCTGATCTTAAAGGCTGATTTTGAGACATTCCATGGCGAACATCCCGTGAGTGCTGGGGATTCCGGGGAGCCTGGTGGTGATGATACTGTGCACAATCAACCGGAGAACACAGCTTCCAATGGAGAACAACAGGGCTGAGGAAAATGTGAGTCGCCTCTGGTTATCTAAATAGGAAACGAAACTTTCTGGTTCAATAGTAACCATGATTATAGTGGAACTACTCAATATCCCAATCTTTTTTCCATTTGAGTTTATCCAAATGGTTTACTAATGTATCAAGAGATACATATTGGCATTTCTTTTATTTATTTCCAAATTAGACTTCCTAATCATATTCAGCATAAAGATAACTAGTATTACATAGACTTTCATCTCAGATTCTCATTGTTCCCTTTATTCTCGTCGCAATCTGGCCATGGAAATATTTCATTGTCGTTTTCATCACAGTCTTGCAAAAAGACTTCCTGGAAGCTTTCATCCGAATCCCATCCTCCTACTCCATCAATTTGTTGTTTCCCCGATAGAGATATACTCGCTTTCCTTGCTGCTCTTTTTGCGGTTGTCGCAATCTTTTCGCACCCTTCCATCAACTTGACGCCAATTTCGCTACCTTCATGTGCTATCGCTTCGCAAAATCCACTGACTTGTGAGGGAGCAGCGCTGGTGCTCGCACGAACAGCATCGCTTAGTCTTCTGACCGCATGGGAAGGATGGGTGATCGCGGTCTGTAGCTCCCACGCAGCATGAAAAGCAAAATCTGTAACGGTACTCGAAAGCCTATCTCGCATGGAGGTGTTATGGGAGACAGTAGCCCGTCGCATAGAGCGGGTATTTGGAGATGGAGCTTGCCGCTGAGGAGCACAGTTTCGTGGTGGAGAGAGGTTGATGGAGGTCATCGATGTGGATCTTGCTGGTTGAGGCGATTCTAGAGGAGTCTGATGCACACCTCCCACATATTGTGAGCTAGAAAAACACATTTAAGTGGCTGATGATGAGGTTTTCTGAGAGCGAGGTGATACCGATTATAGATGACAGGTCTGATCTAGTCGGTAGCTTTGTTGGAGAGAAGATACGTCTAGCCTTAGTCTATTGGTATCATGATATCACCACAGCACGTGAGATGAAGCGGCAGACAGGTTTAATGAAGGTATTTGGTGTGTTGATGTAGTCACTGAGGTTGCTGGATTTTATTCCCATCGATGCTCAGCTGCGACCGAATTGTCAAGACATTAGTATCGTGGGGTTACTGGATGTTGCACAGTATATATACTTAGAACGTAATACAGTTCGAAGTCAAACGAACCTACCAATGGAATCTATCCTCGAATCTTTTCCTTACTATATTCCCTCGCGTATTAAATTTGAGGCCCCTCCAAAGTTTGAAATCAACCTCGCGAGAGAATTTCTTGCTTTAATAGTATGAATAAGCTCTAGGGGACGAAATTCTAACCCTATGAATTTATATTGCATTTTTGATGAACAACGCCAGAACCAAGGTGAGGAATTCGAACCAAATATTGCAGATTTAGCAATCTAAACAAAAAACAACATTAAAATGATACGAATGCTCTTCTAAGACAGCAGGGTGAGTTTCGCGATATCCTATCGCCAGATTAGTAAATCCTGACAGAGTTATAGTACTACGTCTCTCATCCGCAAGACAAGCACTCTTTTGGTTTAAACTACTGACAACTATTTCCATTCTTTTCCGAACCTGTTGTTGTGATACTTGAAGATATGTTCTGCTAGACTATGTCTTGAATATGCCACGCTGGAAAGTTGCCGAATCTTTTCGATCTTCGCTTCCTCTGGGTAGCCTTGGAGAGTCTTGTCAACGATTCCGCTTACACAGAAATGGCATTTAGTGAACTTTCCCCGATGAACTTTTGATCTGAACCCTTTTTTTGGTGCAGTTATCGACGTATACTCCTTGATCAATAGAGATAGTAAAATAGGCTTTTTGCTGAGGGGATAAAAAACTTGATAAGTATGGGCACTACCAAGTAATCCATACAGAATGCGAACCGCTGTTAACTCAGCTTCTTCGTTCGGTTGAGTTGCTGCATTAGAGCGAAGGGTGCCGAGTTTCAGTAGGCTTGAACACAAAAGCCTACGGATTTCTTTACCATAGCAATAGCCGATGTAGGGCCTGGCGATGGTAAACCCTCCAAAAGAGCTGATTCCGCTAAATCGCGAAACTGTCCTGGTGACTTCAATATATGAAATTTCCGGTAGGATCTTATGTATAAGTCCGTTATAGCGAATGTCAGAATGACAGCCCCTGTCCCAAGTTGATTTATTTTTGCAACTCGGTGGTTCCACTTTGCGAGGAGGCGAGTTTCCAATTGTGACGCCGCCTGATATGTTTTGCAAGGCGTTACCGACTGCTCCTCGATTGCTTGGATAGCATTGGATATTTTAATAGAAGAACGGTGAAAGCAGTCGCCATGAAGTGCGCAAATGCCTTTGAGCGTGTCGGGAAATTCAATTTCGGGGTACTTTGAAACGATATGCTGCCAATCTACAAAGATGAATCAATTTCGCGAGAACATGCAGAAAGGTAATATCTAGTAGGCTAAAGGTATACAGCCACTTACCCCAGAATATATTTTTCTTGCAGCTTGTGCATAAAGCTTTGCAGAATATACCACCAACAATAATCTCACAATGTCGTCCCTGTTCTAAGCAAATCTGGCAGCCTCCGCGCTTGCCTGCTATATGTTCCAAGACAATACCATGATAGTTCGTTCGCCTCGAGAATTTTTGGTACTTCTTGACTTTCTGTTTGAGGGTTTGGTACCAGAAGGGCTGGTTCTTAGGACCAATGAAACTACGAAGTAGTTTGCAACTAGAAGCGAGTAGCAAAATATCACCAGGATGACACAGGGAGTCGATTATCATTAAAAGAATCTCTAGTGGTAAATTCAAAATGGCGCTGTCTTGGGAACCCCAAAAAGTCTTACTCTCCTTACCAAATGCGATACTGTACTTTCGTTTTGCAGGATGAGCCACAGGTGACGTTCCAGCGGTCGGTAACTGAAGAGAGGCATTCCAGCGAGGGATAGGTTGTTCGATGAATCTTTGTTGAAAGCTCCTAGATATCTCATCGAGAGTGTTTAACGATCCATTTTAATTCTGCGGATCTAGCTAATACTCGCCTATATGGCGTCGACTTGATATTAGCGGTTTATAGGGCGCGTTTACTGTTGGTTGTGACTGAGATACTGCTGGGTCAGGTGTTAGCTAGTAATGCTAAAGTCTCACATGTTTAGCTAGCAGATTTTATCTCCCATGTTAATGATCGGATTTTCGAGAATAATTTAAACACATATACTCCTACAAGGTAGAGATAGGTAGCATTTTCTAGATTTGGTGTTATTTTCAAAGCTTTAAGAACTTTCATCTCTGGCCAAGTCGATAAGCTAGAAGGAGAGGCGGTGCGAGACCAGGCTTGTTGCATTTTTGTTACTTGGCCACTGGAAAAATGTGTTGTAGACGGATAAACATCTTTTCCAGGCCTCAAAACATGATCTTCGGAATGGAACCGGAATATAGGATAAATATGAAACATCAAAATAGTTCATAACTTAGAATTATCTCTGCCGTAGGCGTAAATTAAAACTCGGTCGGTTTGAAGCAGGTATTCGAATAACGGACAAAGGCTATCTACTCTTACAAACGGCTCATAGTCGAATCGGGCAAGTTTCTCAATATGTCAGGGTCGCAAGACACGCAATTTCGAAATGATGACCAAGACACAGATCCAATTCCGCGAGCAGATACGCCAATGCCTGGTTCAGAAAGGCGAACAGTACCATTCCTCGCTACCAGGGCTTTCCCTCCCCGAGATGTGAACCAAGGCAGGCGTCAAAATCGTAGAAGATCGGATACATTTGTTGGTCAAACTGATCCTCTCTGCTATTTCATCTAAGTTGATATGATTTTTAGGTTAGCGCCACCGGGCCGCCGGACATTGGTCAATTTAGCAGTGCATTTATGGGTCGCTCCTATTCACATCCTGCAGGGTCACCTATCCAAGCTCGTGCACCTCCTCCGCAAACACAATCTCAGACGTCATCTCAGATCGTACCCCGTACTATATCTCAACCCGCTCAGATCGTGGCATCAGTACCTACCTACAGAGCTCCTAGAGACCCTAAATTTTATCTTAGACCCGTATCCGACACTTTCACAACAGTCCCTGAGCGCATTCAAATCGAGAACCAGTCAAAATACCCGCCAGCAACTTGCCATCCACAGAACCTACAACGCCAGCCAGCTATGGAAATACAATCAGTTCATAGGACTCGTTATCCTGGAGAGAAACAAATAAGCAAAGACACAGGGCGAAGACCGTTCGAATGGGCACAGTTCAGGGATACGGTGAACCCGGATGGATCAGTGTCAGAAGGATACTTACACACAGCAATTCAAGACGCAATGAAATTAAGAATAGAACAAGACACCCCGAGGCCTCAAAGGCGGCGCTCAGGCAGCTTCTTAATGGCCGTGGGAGACGAAGAAGCTATTCAACAGAATACCGCCATCAGAAGCAAAGCGATGGTGAAAATGATTAAACTTCTAGTTTTACACCCCAAAGCTACAAAAGTACTGCTGATCAAACTTATAACTGATCGGAGAGAGCGTTACCCAGATGTTCTGCCGTATCCAGTAAGTAAAAAGTGGGCTTGGGGTTTTTTGGTCGCCGAAGCGGCATCATCAGAGCAAGAGGAGATGGAAAGACAAAATAAGAAAGTAAATCTAGAAATGGAAGTTTGTAGAAGGTTAAGACGAAAGAAAGAAACAAGCTCCACGAAAGAGATAGGAGAGGAGTTGGACACGAAAACGGTCACTTTTTCCAGCAAATGTACAATTTCCAAAGCCCCTACGACTCCTAGTATTGGAGTGATACCCCCGGAACCACTCAGACAGAACTCAATGACTGCCTTGCAGACCGAAACACCAAAAGATGAAAATAAGCGTGATGAACCTCCGCGGAGTGGTAGAAAGATGCGGCGAAACTCCGATGTTAGACGTTCAGAAAGAGAGGGCAGCCAAATACCACTAGCCACATTTCCAAAAGAATCAAAACCGAAACATCGGACACTAACAGCTCCAAAAGGAATATTGGTTACGAAAACAAAACAAAGTCATCTAGCCGGATCGCAACCTAGCACTAGAGAAATAGATAATTTAAATAATCCAACATCTGATAACATACCGGTCTCAAATGCGCCAGATTCTGTTGAATACAAAGGAAAAAGCAGAATGAGTATGGAGGAAGAAATAGAGTTAATACATCAGAAGAAAGAAGAGCTGAACACTCAAATCGATTTCCTTCGCAACATCCGATCTCGTTCCAATGGAGAGGGGTATATCAAGGAACGCCTCGAAGAATTAGAGACCCGAAAGTCACAATACGATTCCACATCCGATATTCCAGAGCTTGGACCCGAGACTGTGGAATTCGAGTCTCTCCCGTCGAAATACCCTCTGTCTTCAAAGGCGAAAGGTTTACTGACATATGGTGGAGATATTATACTCCAAGGGTGCGGCCCATCTACACCGAAATTCAGAAAGACGCACTCGCTCAAAATATTCGGAACAGAATTCATCCCGCCAATGCAACACTATGAGTTCGATTCTCCCACCTCCTCCTATAGCGGTTCATCTTCAGCAGCATCATCTCAGCGAGGATTAGATTTGTCTTCAGACGAAAGCATTCTTGAACGGCCAAGGCCACCTGATATGATTATTATCTCAGACTATGATAGAAACCATGAAGGCATTGAAATTCCGATACTCCCGGAACCAATGGAAGAAACTACTCACTGGGAAGGATCTTCGCTCGTCATCCCTAGGGGGTTGGAAGTAACAAAAGTGCTGGCAATGTTGGTAGTTGAATTACAGAGGTGCACTGCATATATTTTCAGCTCGGACAAAGGATATGAGGATAACTTGTGGACAGAGCGGGTAGAGAAGCTCTTAGACCTAGTTGATGCGGTCAGAAATGTCATTCCCGAGCGGCAAGTAGACAGACCACTCTGCGGCAGTTTGCTAGGCGAGGTGGGCACCTTAGAGATGGCAGCGAATTTGGGTCACGGGTTTTGGGCTATGAAAAATTGGATTAGAGACATGGAAAACAAGGTTCACAAAATGGAAGCCTTGATCCTAGAGCTCGGTTCAGGGATCGACAGCATGATGAAGAGACAGGAGAAATGGATCGATCAGCGAGAAAAAAATATTGAGGAAGCTGGAGGGGACATTTCGGCAGATGAAGAAATCAATGTCACAAACGCAGAGTTGGAGAGATATACAGAGCTTCTCCAGAAAACTACCAAGCTAGGGGTAGAGAGCGAGGAGTGGAAAGTTATATGGAGAGAAGTTAAAGAAGTGATAGGAAGAATGGAACTACACTCAATCCCATTCATCAAAAGAGGGTGGGGAAAGGGATGCCGACCGGACCGATACGCACCCGACGTCGAGCACTTTACAGAATCCGTACGAGGAAGCAAGCAACCCTCTGTATCTATCGGAACATCTCGAGCAATATATCCTTCAAAGACCCGCGCAAAGCTCTATTATCGACCAGGGCAAGTTCTGATGACAGAATTGAAAATAGACGCATTGATAATCATGAACGGCATGGGAGGGAGAAACAGGTCGAAGGTTCGCAGATCAATTTTACCTCCGCCAGTTGGTTCTGGAAGAGAAAGAATGAGACTACCAGAGGAGAGTTGGGATTGTATCATCCGACCTCCCAACTCTGCTTACCCTGGCAGGTTTCTAGAATCAAATCACTATGGTCTGTTCACCTGGCTGTATCCGAGAGAAAACCTCAAGGTGTTTACAGAACTCGGATTACCATTTGGGCGAGGGTGTTTCCGCGGCAAGGCAATGATCCAATACCGCCGGCCAGATGTTGTTCTCGAACAGTGGCAGTTCAAGAAATGGAAGAGTTACACCCTAAAGGATTTCTTGAGTAGAGAAACCGTGCTGAAACTAATTACCTCCACCGCTCCTCCTACGACGAGTGTAAAACTAGGTTTCCCTAGCCGGCCGATTTCCCCAGATTTCTCAAGAACACCCGGGAGCGGTTACACATCAAATGGCAAAGTGCTGGAAATCCAAACGATTCCTGACGACGGCGATGATGAAGAATTTATAGAATATATCACGGACACTGGCAAGCAACCGGAAAGTTCTACTACAACGGAAGACAATATGGGACCTCGAAGCCGTAGCGATATCAATACCCCGCAGATGTTAACAATAGACCATGAAGAACAGGGTCCTGAACCGAAGCCAAGAGTTCTCAGGGTGATGAATCCTGACATAGAACCGCAGATGACGCCAAGTCCCAAACAAGAAGAGCAGCTTGACGGGATTGGAGAACGGCAGTCTACGCCAAATGAAATAAGGTTACCGCTTAGGGACGAATCTTGGAAACCGACCACGGAAGACCCGGAACCCGATATACCGATTCCAAAGCCATTATTGTCAGTCAGCTCGGTAGGTATACCACCAACCGTCGCAAAAGTAAAATGTATGCTCGGAGTAAGTAATCCGAGGACAGTGCTTTTAGGTAGTTTAGACAGAACATACTCATATACCGGTCTCGGTGACCATGGCGACAACGAAGGGATAGATTCTGAATGAAAAAAATTATTGTGGAGTTCGTTTGCCAAGGGATTCGGGAGGCAGATCCAGAAATTGGTTCTATGGGAAGGAAATTGGTTTGGAACTGAAAACCGAACGATGATGATAACAAATAGGCTAGAATTCGAAACATGATCAAGGCATGCTGAATATTGAGTTACCCAGACTATGCTAGATACAGATTTCGCAATATATCGAAGAGCCTTGCTGGGGTTGAAATCTCCACTAACGCAACTTTTAATGAAAATAAGTTCTTTAACTCACAAATGTTAGACTCAAGACTCCAAGGTAAAAGAAATGATATACAAGAAAAAAGAACTCTAACACACACTCATAAGCTAAAAATATTCGATACATTCCCATTATCGTAACGAAATTTCCATTCCGGCGGGGTCTCTCTCGTGAAATCAGGCACCACCTCGTTGCCTCGAACTCCGACAACACTATGTGGGCGATGACGGCTCCGCTTATATTGTGCATTGTACCATGTAAATATTCGCTGCCAAATTTTCGGCTTTCTAGTGAAGTAGATATGACCTCGTCGCCTGAACTCTTCGTTCCAATCTTCGACAAACTCAATGTTTTTTTCAAAGGGACTCGGAGAGCTTATTTGAGTGTTTTGCGGAGCTTTGTAGTATGAGGGTGAGTCTATGTCCATCGGGTCTGGTTCCGATAAAATTGGCGAGTTCATTCGCGGAGTTGACAATGATTGAGAGAATGAGCGCTCACTGCCTTGCACGCCTTGCAAGCTAGAGATTGTGCTAAGAGTGGAAGAGTGATAATCGTTGTCTGTCGGCTCTGGTTCCTCTGGGATCGACCCAAGTCCGAATTTCGTGACTCTAGTTTCTTTGCACTCTTGGGCCGTGATGGCTCGATTTGGCGCCTCGGTTGCCGCGCTTTTTGTGTCCTCCTCAGTCTTGTTAGTATCGTTGTTGTTCTCGTTGTCATCTTTATTTTCTTTATCATCAGATGTGTCCCTTAGCTCGTCTGAAAAATCGAGTTCTGTCAAGAAACCCATCATAAAGTCATAGTGCTCCTGGGATTGCTCCTCAAGGGTGAGAGTTGGTAGTGTAACTCTGAGGTCATGAAGACGGGAACCAGGTAGGAATGCGTCTCTTCTTCTTTTGGAGGCCGCAGCCCGCCTCTCTGCTCTCTCCGCTCTCTCTAGTTTTCTATTATCTTCTTCTTCTTTCTGCTTTTCTTCCTCCTTTTTCATAATAACCTCCAGCTCAGCTCTAGCTGCAGCTCGATTGGCTTGATCTTGGATAAAATACTCTTGAGTAGGACGTTTGGGGCGGTTTGGCACTCTTCCTATCATGATTAGTTCGAGGCGGTGGATTTCCTCCGCTATCTCCTCTTTAGCATCGTCGATTTCATCTTTCTTGATTTTTTCGAGAGCGCGTGCCGCGGGGACAATACTCCCAAGCCGAGCGTCATTTTCTTCTGAAGGAATATCAATTGAGGAACTATGTGTGAGACCGATTGGAGACAACATTGCCTCTACAATTGAGCGTCGCATCACGAGGGTCGATTCCACGGTGACACAAACCTCGGCCGCGCTCGAAACTGAAGGTGGGCGGATAGTAGGCTCGTAACTAATGAGTATTGAAGCAGCAGAAGACGACGATGAGGTGGTATGATGACTGGTTGCAGGCGTGGACAAGGTTATCTGGGTGCTACTGCCTGACGTTCTCGTGAGGTGTGTATCCGCTACTGAAGAAGGACTGTTGAGAAAGAGCTCTCCAATCTCAGTTTGGTCATTCTCATCGTGGAATTTAAGCCCTCGGAGTCTGTCCTTGAATTGGCGGATTTTCATAGTTGTAATAGCGAGCACTGTATAGCTTCTAGCTTGATTGGTTGATGCATGATGATGGATGAACTTCTTCTGACTATTCTCCGAAGAAACAATGGAATCTATAGTCTTCATCGCCCTATCTAGCTGTCCGAAAAATTCATTCCAGTAATCTGTTTCCGAAATTTCTCTCTGTAATATGAGGCGTACATCTTGCTTGAGGTTCAACATATTGATCTTGATGTCATCGAATTCTTGAGCTGTCAGATAGACACCGGGTGAAATCTTATGATTGAGGCCGAGCATTCGTTCCTCATAGTCGCCAATCGCAGAGATACATGACATTGCAGAAGCGCAATCTAAATTTAGTTGAGGGGCCGGCTTTGCTGGTTCTGATGAGAGGTGAATAGAGCTTTCGACGACAGTATCCAAGGGATAAGTTGACACAGGCTTCTGGGAACCAAATATGTGCCAATTTTTGCAGCCATCGACGAAAATAGAAGCATCAGGAGATGGGCCAACAGAGTTAGCGATTAAGGGAACGAGATTTGTCGCTACAACATTCAATGTGGGGCGTATAATTCTTCGCCATTCCATATTTGGGTTTTGCCGTGGTAAAATGATTTCTATAAACCGCAACGTTAATTCAAGTCATCCATGAATATAAAGCTACAGGAGATCAATAGAATACACGATAATTACCTTGAATATAAGAAGATTGAAACCTCTATTGGGAATACGTGGGTATGAGCCTATGAACTCTCCAGGAGGTGGGGTGGGCTTTAATGGTAAAAGACGGATGCGATAAAACTCGATTCAATTACTCCTTAATGATTGAAGAGCAGACTAATGGTAGCTCTAGGAGGTATGATATCTGAGTGAGAAAGGGTTTTAGTTGTGAAGAGAAGTGGTAAAGCAGAAAGTATTGAAAACGTTGCTGAAGTCAAAAATATAAAAGTATTAAGGGTAATTACAAAGCCGCGGACTCTGTACTAAGTAAGCCCTTTACTAGTGACGATCTCTCTACTTCTCCACAAACACATAGATTTTGATGTGTAACAAATGATTTCACGCTATCGCCACGACTCAGACCTCCACACAGCACTAACAAGCATATATAGATACAGATCGTATGTCTCAAACCATTTTTTACTGACTCTCTGGTTTGTACTAACATGATTCTCTCATTCGAGCCAAATTCACCTCCATTACATACTCGAATCTAACCTCGTATCTTTAACGAGTGCTCAAGGAGGCCACACACAGCGTCGAATATCCTAGGAATATTCGAATATACAGAAACATCAAATATACTCATGTCCATGTCGCAACGGGCACAGCAGTCTTCCAAGATGCCATTGTATCAATCACTATCTTTTCAATTCGATCCATTAAACTCCATGCATATAATTGTAAATTGGTGTTTTGCCCGAAAAAATAGGCGTGCCGCCAAATGTCACAAGATCAGACGTCCAGATTTCGAGACAAGCCGATCCAAACTTGAATCCTAGTATGCCTTTTGGGTTCTTAAAATTTATTCAATCGCTTATCAATATCTTCCCACTACGTACTATCACTGCGTACTAAGAAGGCTTTCTCAAATGAGAACTCGTCCAACATCATTTGGATGGCTGCATCGACGTGTTGGCTGTTGCCTCATTGGGCAGCATTGCCTGTTTCAGCGTGCTAATAAAAATAACACGAAGGCAACACATACACTGGAATCAAGGCCCAGGCAATTTCAACGTTCGACGCAATCTCGTGTCCCTTTCAAAATAAGCAGTCTTGTAAAAAAAATGCAGTATAAACAGTGTCAATGGTATTCGTGCTGTTGCTAGTTTCTTCTTTTATTTCCTTTGCTGTGTGTTGACATGCTAAGTCAGCGTCCTTCTCCAATGTTTCCATTGGAATCTTCGTTGGGCAGTATCAGAAAGCCCTAAACGCATTCCTGCTGGAAACCCTAAGCCCTGGGTAACCGCCAATAACTCTCTTTTGAGAAAGGAGACCTGCTTGCAAAAATACTCATAAAGTGATTTTAGGGCTTGATGGATACTCTCCCATAGTATAGTATTAATCATAAAAAAGCAGACCAAGTTTCATTGGGACCACAGTTACAAGACTAGGGACCACATCGCACAATGAGACTAGAGCAACCAACAACAAGAATATAGTAGATCAATGAGACGATATCGATGACTATGGAATGAAGTAGTCTCGGCGGATACTCTTTGCAAGGGGAAATATACATGGATGAAACTCCGTTTACCTCGTGAACCAACTTTTGGTCAGATTTTCGCGATAGCAACGACACCCGATCAGTCGGCATCAATTGATTATCATATTGCACGGTATCAGGTAACATACTCAACCTTAAATAGATTCTTGTATTAAGAGTTCATTGGCCCTCTCTAGTCAAAGTAAAAATCTTTGATCTTGAAGCCACAAATAATGACAATTATTTTCCCAAACTTTTGTGATAATTCCAAGTTTAACAAATATATATCAAGCTAAAATGACCGCGAGTGGAATCGTCAAGGGATTTATGGTTCAAGTCCAGTGGAAGCACCACACAAATACAACTTTTTAGTCTTGTATTTTCTATACTCGTCCATGGTCCGTTACCCAAGCCTACTCAACCATGCCAGCGGTTAAAAGTCAACCAAATCAAGGCGATTGTCGGTGGAAAGGCATCGCGAAAGGTCGAAAACGCTAAGTTAGGTATAGAGAGTGATAAGAAATATAATATACACCAGAAACACCATCGCTCCCGTTAAAACGTTTCAAAAGCTATAAACAGAAAACTCGATGGGTATGATATGTAAGATAAAAAGTGAACAATAAGGTATCGTTAACTGGTCATGAAGAGAAATGAGTCTAGTAGGTACTTTTCTTGGTCTACAAGAGATACCTCTAAGTTATAGCTTCTACCATTTTGCCGGAGTAGGGTTCTTCCTCCTCTGGCTGGCCAGAATCAGACCGATGCCGGAAAGAACAAAGACCATTCCAATAAGAAACTCAAAAGCGGTAATCGCGAATGCCATTTGGCAGCGGGAATGAAAAGGTGTATCCCTGTAGACATAATTCAGACCACCAACATTAACGTAACCGCCATTTATCACAGCGTTCTTTTCTCGCCAGAGCTTATTGTTGCAGGAGTTGACGCCGGGACCGAGATTTGCAGCCATGGCCTGTGCGACATGGGCCTTGTTAGCGAATATCCAGATGTGTTGCGCTGGTGCTCAAATCCCAGCCTCCGCCATTCATTTGAGCAGGAATGGATACATACCACACCGCCAGCAAACCCAACCAATGCTGTGATGAAATCCAGGCTACCAACAACCTTGCTCTCTCTCAGTGCGCTGAATATCTGCGACACGACTCCGAATATTGCCATGAAGATACCGAAAGCGCCCACAAAGATGGAGAACTTTGTGATATCTGGGGCATTGCCCGCGCGTTGGCCGACAAAGAGAAGGACGGAGACCGCGAGAACTATTGCCGAAAAGACAAGCTAATCATCCATTAGTTTTCCCTCTTCTTTCTCATGCCTCGCTTGCTCTTTCGGGGTGCGCAATCGGAGGATAAGGAAGGTAGTTGACTTACCTGCGCCAGTCGCAGCAGGATTGTGATGCACGGATTCATGGCCTCGGTTTGCTTTAGCTGCAGGTCCGAGAAGTGGTGCTTATCGATACGTCCTGTTGTGCGTCTTTGATCTCTTAGCTGCAGCGGACGGGGCCTGAAAGCATCGAGATGTTCCTATTGTTCGGAAAGGAAGAAAAGAGCGTCTCCTGAAACGAACCCTTCGAATGCTTTTCTAAGATTCGAGCAAGCTTGGGATGATTGTCAGCAACTGGTCGAGACGGGCATCACGGGATTTATGTATCTCAGCATTTCCTTCACATCCCGCTTTTTTCCCGCCTGCAGGCTTCGCCCACACACCCACAGCCAAAGATCGATGAACAATGGCTTCTCAGCGCAATGTTGGCGTGATTCCAGCCCGTTTTTCCTGTTGTTCTCTCAGGTGAGGGGATTTCTGGACGAATGAAATGCTGTGGTTTAGCGCTGTCCGTTGGTTTTCTTCCGTCCCCGGCTTTAGCGAACGGCAAGCTTTCGAGATTGTGGAGACAGGAACACGGAGCCGATTGGCTACCATGAAATCCAACAATTTCCAACGCAGAGTAACGACCACTGATTGGGGAGAAGCTACTTTGGTGGCTTGAGAGATCTAGAGCTTACTGGCATCGAGCGGATCCGACTATAAATCATTTTAAGTTTTCGGTTGATAAGAGACATTCATTTTATATCAAGGCGTCTAAGACTCGTCGAAGGTGCCTAAGAATGTTGAGTATCAGTTGACAACAATCATTGATCTGCCCCGCGCCATGTTTGCCAGCAGTTGCCCGTTCATCAGCAAAACTGTCAGAGCTTAGTGGTCTGATAAAGTAACATTGTAACGTCTTCATGGATAGGTATACCTTTCGCGATCGCTTGGATTAATATTAGCGCTTTGACATGGTCTTCCAAACTGGTTTAGATTTGAAGTGAAATATTCATCTTTCAATCCTTTGCCTTGAAACACCAGCAAGGAGCCGCAATATTCGCTTTCATTGACGGCGGTATAAGCTTTTCCAAATTTTTGTTACAAGGACGGTATATTTAGCCCGAATAACCTAATTCACTAGACAGCAAGCACCAGTATTGTATTTATCAGGTTCAATTGCTTTAGATTAATTTGTGACCTTGATCATCCTTTCGGCGAGCCTTTGCAACTCAAACTCGACCAAGCCGGTCTATATGATTCCTCGCATGATATGAGAATTAGCATCTTCAACAAGTCCAAACAATTCTAACCATCAATCTCGCAGAGTAAAGGAAACCAAGATCGGGGAGGAATATTTGTGGCGTATGTATGGCAAACCGTCTGTGGCGTGACTTGGCTCGTATATCCCACAAAGTGTTTGCTATTCCGGATCGTACATTAAGAGAAGCTCTCAGCGTTTAAATTGTCATCCGTATTCTATATTCACGTGTAGATGTACTTATAACCACCTTGACCTTTTCGCGATAGTTCAACTACAGATGTAGTATATGGCATAGCAACTATTCCGCAAAAGAATGAAATCCGCGCAGGAATAAATATCGCAACGGACATTAAATCGCTACTTATCTGAAGCTACTACTGTCTCTGATACTGACGCTTCTACCCTGATATAGCCGCAGCTTCTATAACCCTACTAGGGACTAGCTCAGCCGTTCCCGTCCCAGTTTAAGTTTCATTGGTGCCGCTCAAATATAAAATATGCCTCATAGGTGAACTCATATCTGGCTCCTCAAACGGACCTAAAGGCCGCAAATATCATATTTTTACTTTGTGGGTGCTGTCTAAATCGATAGATAAACATTCAAGTAGGCTCTGTCGATGGCCCTGGATGTTCAAATGAGGCTCAAAAGGCTGAAAAGTCTGAGGGGATCAGCATGCTATGCAAGCTAAAAGACGCGTATGCATTTCTTGGAAAAATCTTTCGTGAGCAAGTGTTCCCGATAGTAGTTCCCTTTGGAAGGCAGAGCCGCCAGCGCGCGAAGAATATGGTGCCAAGCTTCTTTAGGGTCTCTCAAGCAGGTTCTTGGCCGTCATTCGCGAAGCATGACACAAAGAGCACTATCAACAAACTTCAAATCACTATAGCGATATTTCAAACTAGGGAATCTTGAGAAGAACAAACTCCAAGACCAGTTGATTCAACAGATTATATATAAATTTGAACGGGGTTTTGGGCACCAGGTTTAGAAAGCTCATCCACTTTTAGTTTCGGCAACGTTTACCGAATCGAGATTATGGGTGGACCCCAAGCTTGGGGGAAAGGCATCCTGGCAAACACCAAGCAAACTGTTAACAGCAGCCGCATCAAACCCTCGAACATGAGACGTTTGCGGCTCCACAGAGAGAGCTTTCGTGTCAGTATTGTTTCGTCAGTGGAGGTATTGCGAAGTACAGTCGTACATAAATAGTTATCAAAATGGGATTCAAGTTTCCTTCGTTTTTATTCTTTGTTTCCTACTTAATCGAGTGTTGCCCGGCAGGCATCGCGTCCGATTCAAACATCACAAGGCCTACCACCTTACTAAAAAAGTCCTGCAAGGAATCGTCAAACACGGCAACCGTAAAGTTTGAAACCGGTGAGCACTAAAATTCAATATAAGTATACCCATTCGAGGAAAGGGACCTTTTCTGTCTGAGAAAGTGCTTTATGTACAAGGGTGGAACTACCAATTGGCGATACTATTCCCGGGATGAGACATGCGTTTCCGAAGATTTTGGCATCGAAGCACTTGTACATAAGCGGCTTCGACGCCGGCTCTACAAATGATTTACTATTGTAATCCGTTGTATCTTATTCCATGATATATTTAATGCATTTTCTTTATACTTTCATTATCGCTGTGGTAAAAATATAATTCGCAGCCATGAAGTCGGCTTGCGTTCTCATCATCGTTTTCGTCAACGTATGGGCGGTGTCAGCAATATCGTGGAAAAACTCAATATCTCGAAATAGCACCGATGTCCTACGAAGGCGGTATAGAGACCAAAAAAATGAGAAATTTTCAACAGTTTTCAATCTTCTCAAGCCTTCTCTCAAGAAAGATCCCGTAGCCAGCCCCCAATTTTTCGAGTTACCGCTCGACCATTTCGGCAATACCAGTGCCGGGACAATAACGACCCGGTACTATGTCCAATCCAACTATTACAAACCTGGCGGACCAGTTATCCGTTAGTACTCCGTCCACATTCGGAGAGGAGCAACATGGCTTATCTGTAAATTTTCTCAGTTCACGATATTGGCGAATCCAGCGTTGCACCATATGCTCCTGGTCTGGTGGACGAGGAAGACTTCACAGTGGCGATGACAAAGCGCTTCAACGGGTACGAATATCGTCGCATTGCTTGGATTGTGTTGTGCTAACAGAACGAAAGGATTTTGATTTTATTTGAACATCGATTCTATGGTGAATCCGCGCCTAAGACAAATGTGTCTCAAGATTTCTCAAAGGCATCCAAAGCGGAGCTCACAGAATACTACAAATACCATACCATCGAGCAAGCTCTTGAAGATGTTGTTGTTTTCGCGAACAATTTTACGTACAATCTGGAGGATTACCCAGGCCAAGATTTGACGCCCCAGAAAACTCCATGGGTTTTTATTGGTGTCAGTTACAGTGGCGCCCGAGGCGCCTGGCTCGCAAAGAGAAATCCGGGACTATTCAAAGCTACTTTGGCATCCTCCGCGCCTGTTGAGTTAAGCGTTGATTTCTGGGAATACTTTGCCGGTATCCAGGAGTAAGTTTTTAGTTCGTCCTATTGTAAAAATTTTATCAGCTTCTATCAAGCTCGGGTGCTCACAGAATATCAAAATATCTTTAGGAATCTTGCCGACACTGGTTATCGGAATTGCAGTGCAGACCTGCACGCCGCTGCCAGCTGGATGACAAACGCCTACCAAACCCGGAACGAAACTTTGGTGGACCAAATGATTAGCACAGTATATCAACAAAATTGGGATGACAGACTCAAACAATACTCGAATTTAGATGACACAGGACTCTGGGATTTGAGGAGGGATTACCTTCAAGACGCTGCATGGACACCTTTCGCAGATTTCCAGGTAAACAATTCATGAACAATCTCACCACCTACATGTCACTTAACATTTCTGACATGTCTGTACTAATATATTTTTTTGGAATACTCTAGTACTATGGTGTTCAAGGAGGTACGCTTGGAAAGTTTTGCAAAATCATGGAAGCTCAGTCAGGTGATGCGACAGATGGCGCTTTTGCAGTCTCCCTTGAGGATGGTGTCGCAGCTTATTCGAAAGCGCTCGCTGCTATCAGCCCATCCAGCTATTCCAAAAACTCCAACAAGCGAGGTCTTCGCCATCGAAAACGCCAGTCAGGCACTCTCGATAAGAATATTGATAACTATTCTTGGCTCTGGCAGGTATGCACAGAGTTTGGCGCATTTCAGGTCGCTAACCAAAGTCAACCTTTAAATATGCTGCCGTCGTTCATCAACGTCACGGGGCAGATTGATCAATGCATGGACACTTTTGGAGAGTCAGAGCAAGTAAACGCTGCGGGACCAAATATCGACCCGATTAATCAAAAATACTCAGGCTGGAACCTCGAGTTGTCAAATACACTTTGGACTAATGGCCAATATGATCCTTGGCGTGGGCTCTCTGTGGCTTCCTCAGACGCGCCAGCGAATGAAACTGGGACCACGTCCATCCCTCAGTGCGGTAGCAGCTTCCCCCAAGGCACCCAGCTTCGATATACAATCGCAAAAGGTTACCACGGCTCTGAGTTTACCGAAGACGTGGTTGACGACACTCCCGGCATAAACCCGACAAATACAATTGGACCCATCACCGCGACCCGAAAAACAGCTTTCGCGACCGGTTCAGGCACTCGGGTTGTTGATGCGAGCAATGCTCAAAGTTTATGGTTCAGTGCAATGAGCAGTTGGCTACCCTGCTCCACGCTTCAATTCACATTCACCCCCCCGGCTTCAACATCTTCCACTCCCTTCAGCTCCCGGCCGCCCTATCCTACTGATAACGGCGTAGAAGCAGCCTTGCAAACCCCATCGGCCTCGAGTTCTAGTATTTCTGCCACCAGTTCTCCTGATAGCAAAAAGAATGCAGGAGCGCCGCTGGTAATACCCACTTTAATTATTCCATTCATCATTTCTGTCTTTGCATTTCTTGCTAGTATTAGAATCGTTTGAGAATTTACGACCCCATAAGAGGAAACCCTTTTTTTCACCTACATTTTGAAGTTATAGAGCTTCTTTCAGTTGGAAATGGCATAGAACACGGATGGTTGGGTACCTTATAAATGGATATTTTTAGCATTTTCGCTGTGGCGTTCTGGAGCTGTATTATAATTTTTGAATTAGACTTCGAATTTATATTTTTAAGGAGCCTGAGCGCTTCCTTCACTTCGGTTGAGCTGCACAGTCCTTGCGCCACATGTGTATGCATATCCGCATGTCTGAATGCGACTACGCTATCGATTCAATTAACTGCAGCCAAGTTTGTCAGCCTCGATATTATCTCAAGCCATCCGCCTACTTAGGATACCTAGGTCCCAATATTTTAATGAGGAAGTGGATCCAAAAAGTGTACTGCTGAGGGCAAATTTATTAAAAGGTGCACACTTCTTCGTTTCCAGTGCAGACTCAACTTATAAATATTCAGATACTTACAGATACAAATATTTATATCTGCGTATGTGCACGAATAAATCAATAATAGCCAGATACTTAAGCAGATATGTGCATTCGAGAGCGGTCAGCTTCCAGACCAGTAGATACATGTGTGCCTAAAGTTGTTCTGGGCACTTGCCTATAGTCATTTCGAGAGCTATGAAACAAGACAAAGCTAACCTACGAAGATGTATAAGTTCGTATCACATTTCGGTAAAGGGGCACACTTGCAGTTGTCCGCAGTTTCCAACTTGCATTTGCCTTATCTGTGCCGCAAAATTGACGAACTCCAATTGGTCCTATCTGCAGAAATTTGGAAAGGATCTTGTGATAACAAACAGGAGAGAGAAATTTTGAACGAGCGGCAAAGTATACGCCCCCGCTAGGGTGGCTTTGTTGTATTCATAAATATGCTTAGTAATAGATCCACCCCTCAAATAACCTATCCGCCTAATCTCAAGGGCTAGTGGATCTACGGACTGCATCCCCACCCGATCGCACCTTCCAATAGCTCCGATATAAAGCAATATGTGATTTTGTTTCATTTCTGTCACTGACCGAAAGAGCCTTGGATTCACTGTTTGCCCCTTGTATTCACCATTGCCCTCGATTATCTCGAGATTTTGCATCCCTTTCATGGAGATCAGAAGGGCGAGACCACCAACCTGGTAGAGTTCACAATTTGCGTTCTACAACATGGCTAACTTTCCAACTACGAGACGTTGTATGGCTTGGATCTTTTTCAGATTTCTAGTTTCTCCTCAGGGTGCTATGGGCGAGGTATCTCCTGGAACACAATCGACAATGGATATGTGTCGAAGGTGGGGGCATGCAAGTATCAAACAGTTTATACAATTTTACTATTGTTAAAGTTTCTCTCACTAAATTCTCCTCCATACCTTAGGTACACTCTATGATAATGTTGTTTATGTATATGGTGGTAACGCCTGGTATCGAAAATCCGATATTGGGTCGACTAATTCAACATTAAGTGAGTGACATGCGACTGTCCAAATGATCTCCTAACTGTCTTGCGCTAATTTATTTTCGATTTTAGATCGTGACCTCATCGCAATCGATCTATCAAACAACTTTCCTCTCAAGAATACATCATTTATAGGCTTTCCTGTACCACCAAACCCTGGGCCGCCAAAAGTCTCTGGAGGGACTTTTTTGGTTGATGTAAGGTACTTTTCGTCTTTTTCACTACATGGATAAATTAACTGACTTTCACAAATAAAATCCCCATTAGGAAAATTAATCGAAGTTACTTTTTTATGGAGGGTCATTTGAACCCAGCCCGACAAACTTCAACTATACACCCAGGCCTTCAGCCTATGGAGCTATCGCCCCCAAACTTTCCATTGGCAACAGGAAACGACTTCCGGGGACCCTATACTTGGTGCATCTGCAGGTTCCCCAGCTTTTTATAAAGGGATCGGATATTACCGTGGTGGGCAGGTCGATAGCACTACGACACCCGATTGGCCGAGCAGTCCATTAATATTGTCGGGAATGTTCACAATTAATTTCAAAACTTTTCAGGTTACTAATATAACCCAAGGCTTCAATATCTTTGAATTTCAAGACCCAGGGAATACTGGGTTCCAATACAAGGATGGGAACTTGATCCCAATCACTTTTGATGGCAAAGACTACCTCATCAACCTATCGGGAGGCGGTCCGAGAGGTCATGCTGTAAGTTTTGATCGAAACCAAGGTTCATATATCAATGATTATCATATCGAAGTTCTGACTATTACAGCTTCCGTTAGATAATGTATACATTTACGATATACTCGCAGGAAAATGGTACCGGCAACCGGTTTCTGGCGCCGCACCTACCAATACTAGGGGCGCTTGCACTGTGACCAATTATGCTCCCGACAATTCGTCAATCCAAATCGTATTTTTTGGTGGTAGAATATATAGTCAAACAAAGAATGACTTCTTTGCCACTGACGATACTTGGGTGTTGACAATTCCAAGTTTCACGGCAAGTTCCATCCCGAATGCCACAATTCTAACGCCTCAATTACTCGAAACATCCAGACAGCATTCGTGATACCTTTTATTCTAACTTAGATGTCTCTATTAGTGGATTCATGTGGGAAACAATACTGCGCCAGTTGGCCCTGGTCCGAAGGAAGAGCATTCTTGTCACTTATCTGGTTCGCAAATGATAGTTGTCGGTGGACGGAACGGCTCGAGTATCTGCGAAAGCCCAGGAGTTTGGGTATTTGATACTACGAAGCTCGCCTGGCAAACAAGCTTTACAGCTGATACCTCCTACCTAGTTCCAAAAGCGGTGACAAACATCATCTCTGGCACTGCGAATGGGGGGGGGCTCCCTGGGACAATCTACCTCTTAAAAAGGGACCTGACCCCACCTCGCCGTTCTACAATATCACCGGTATTCCACATTCAACGGCCAAGTCGGTGCCTGCCGGGGCAATTACAGGTGGTGTTATTAGCGGAGTGATACTGTTTGTGGGAGTTGCGATAGTAGGATATCGCTTTTATAGATGGCTACGCCGAAGAACAATGGAGGTTCCTATACCACCACCCGTGAGTTCTGGAGATAACAATGATCCGGAGAAATCTAATCGAGTCTTGGAGCTTGGAAACCCTGCGCCCTCGTCAGCTGCGCCGCGATATAGTACTACAAGCAATGCCCAGCCTGCTCAGTTGCAAGGCGACTCCTCATTCCCAGTCGAGCTCTCTGGCCAGTCACAAGGCCCAGTATCTCCGATCGTGGCAGATTATGTTTATGAATTGCCAAACCCGCAGCCAGTAATTGGCACATTTAGATGAGAGCGAAAATATAACTTCCGCTATTATCAATTAAGCTTGAAGGCAAGTCCGGTTGGCGATAGAGCGGTGTCATGAGATCATCAATACATCTAATATCAATTTAACCCACCGTCGTCTTGCAGAAATAGTAATTAGGTCTTCGTATCCACATAAAGTTTCAAATATGCACAACCATATAGTATGTTAGAGAGAGTTATTATGGGCATGCCAGTATTTTGGCTTGAAATAAATCCCAAAATAAAGCTGCCACAAAAGTGAGAAGAAACAACAATTATGAAATTCAATAACCAATGGAAGTTCTGAATCATGAAGATATCCCTCCGCTTTTCCTAACTAGTTGCAATATTAAATTATCAAAACTGTATAGAAAATCATTGCCCAATATTCGTATATAATATCTATCTTCGTTAAGAAAAGGGAACTGGTTCCCACAGAAGCTGAACGCTCTGACAATCGGGTGTGGTTGGTGGCCCAGCGCCGAAAAGGAAATTGATTCCCGGACCCAGTCCAGCTGAAGAGTTAGTCGTACACCCATACCACAAACCGATCCCACCCAGAGTCAGTTGCCCAAGATCATCAAATCCGAAGGCAGTTTCGTAAGCGACTCCACCAGTTTTATCGCAGCTTGGCTGGTTGAGAGGCCCAAACGCGAGAGCTGCAACATTACTGGTAAGATTGGGCTTGATTCCTGCCACAATCGGGTTCAAGATGTTGCTCCCTAGCCAGAGTCTCCCAGTAGAATTCTCGAAATTGAAGTAACTACCAGTCGCCTGTGGTGCTGGTCGGACGCTGATAAATTTGAGAAATCGCAAAATAAAGTCAACGATTGAAGGAAATATCTTGTCGATGTATATTAATGGGATGAATACTTACACATCGAGAGGACTAACATAAGCATACTTATTTCTATAAGTTGCCCACTTAGCGATAAATTTAACTATATGGAGCAAAACGTTTCTCAATATGCTATATCGGAATTGAAAACAGGATTTCGCAATTGCATACTCCGTGCAGGGCCATAAAGGGATGGTATCGGCAGGATTTGCCGTTTGACATTTGTGGGGTTGTTAAAAGTGGGTGTGGCGATTACCGTGGCGGTAATAGCCAAGACGTAAGTAATAAAAGAGATTAGCATCTTGAGGTTTGATACAATGTCTAGTTTCGCGGTGGAAACTTCCAAGATAATAGATGCGAAAGGTGAATGGTAGAAGGCGAATAGTATATATTTGCTGCCTGAGAAACGATGAATTCTCGACTTAAAACTGCAGGAGAACTGATATGCCCTGGTGTTATATACAGTCATCTATCGCGCAAGAAGTTCTATTATAAAATCTCCAGATCGTGTATATTTCTAAGTATACACAGGTGTCACTTTCAATCTTTGTCGCGACTCTCCAAAACACTGCCTATGATTGCCAGTGCGCAATCGCCTCGGTATGGATAGCGGTTAACTTTGTGAGATGTTACAGTCATGTTGAATTCCGCGGTCTGGCATTGGACACTTAGTGGTACCGCAAACAGAGGAAATGACCATATTTAAGACATGTCGAGACCAGTGATGGAAATATCTTTTCGGCTCAGTGTTTTCAGGATTATCTCCATCTCCTACGAATCTAGAGCAAAAGCGACCCGATCAGTCTTGTTGATCGATGGCGTAATTTAAAGTGGGACTTGATAGATATTAGGTTGGGTACTTAGATCGATAGAGATTTCCGGCTTTATCAGATCTCTGTTATCTGTGCTCTAGACTCGACAAATTGGGACCAGATACATGGCAGTTTGAGGCGCGCCTAGACCCATCCAGAAGACTTTAAGATTTGGGGAAATTGGGAAATGGGCAAAGTAGTGACACAGGTCGCGTTCACATTTGAAGCACTTGAGATCCTTTCGGCGTATTTTTGACAGCTAACGGCTCGGGAGGACGTATCTCGTCACACAAGCGAATGATATGATCGATAGCTCGCTAAAGCGGTCTCGCGTAGTTGAATTTCAAATCAAATGAATTGAGAAGCTCGTTGGACTCTTCTATTTCTGCAAGACACTGCAGGGATCTTATGCTCGATCTGGGGGGAATGCGTGACAAATGCTCGCGGCGAACGTCTTTCGGGTGAAAATGTTTTTCTTGGACGTTATACGAGTTTGTCCCGCCGTCCGTTTTCGATTCCACTTCACGTTTTGGATTCTTATCTCGTAAGAAATCGCGTTGCTTCTGCCCTGAAGCCTCCTCCGCCTCGGGAAATCATGTCTTGCCTTGCAGGGAAGATTCAAAATGTGTTTAAATGAAGGATCCACCACGGCTATGTCAGCAAATGACAGCACAGGCAAGCCGCAATCCACTCAGTCCGACCGCCTAAGAAATCATAAAAGTTTTGCCTTTGACAGGCCTCAAGGGTTTCGAGCTGCTGCAGAACTGGAGCCAATCCAAGGTATCGCAGGTGCTAGGAGTTTGCGTCTTGGAAATTTCCAAGTAGGGTCGGACACTCACCGGTCGAAATATTTCAGGCAAACCACAGTCTCACGCTATCAATTGGAAACTGATTAGGTCAGCCCAGGAGCCTGCAGAGTCTTTCGCCCGTGCAGTTGCGACACGGGCGGGGAACCTCGGGTCAAAAAGAATATTAAAGCGGATAACAGCTTAGTGAACAGATCAGCACGTCCCAAGAACCAAAAACCGTCATAGGCACCCAAAGCGATTATTTTTAGCAACCCGCCTTGAACATTTCCGTCGACACCAAGAATCGCTTGGTGTAGACTCAAAAAACAAGGAACAGGGTTGCGGGCCAGGAGCAGTTCAAACACATGACTGATAGGCTTCAACCGAAGAAAAATACAGAAGGACAATTTATCCTCTGAAAAGATGTTTCGAGAGGCGATCCCGCTGTGGTGGGGAAGTTCGCGACTCGAGGCCCAAGATGAGTAAAGCTTCTTCTTTATTTTATTTTTCCTGCTGCGCAAAGAGTCGGAACTTCTGTTTGCCCGTTGGCCGCGTCCTGGTCCTTCGACCTTGATATCATTTGAAGTCATTTAAGTGGACAGGGTTCGGTACCGCGGAAGACCGCATCTATTTAGGATATCGGAATGAGCACTGATGACTAAGTAGTTCAATCGCGACCCTGAATGGTCCACATGCCATATCATTCTCGATCGAACAATAGCACGCGTAGCTTCCATACGAGGAAAGAATTATAAAGGATAACCAAGCAATACCTATGTGGAAGAAAAGGTATATCGATATATCAATACGGACGTCAGGCATCGGTTAAAGTCGATATAGTGAAAGGGCTCCTGGAAACTTGAAAAGAAGGGAAAGCTTCAAGAAGAGTTGGAACTATCATCAAACATACTTTTCGTGCAAATTGCAATCCAAACGCAAAATAATTATTCTGTACCTTGGTTTCGCAATCATAATTGCGCGGCCAAGTGTACCTTCGCACAGAGCTTTGTATCTTTCCATCTTTTGTGTTGCAGTAGGTCCCTCGAGCACCGCCGGATGCCGATCAGTGTTTTTGTTGTGCAACCACCAGATGACAATGTTGCAACGAAGCTGAAAGCGGTGCAATTATAACAAATTGATCTCGAGCGGCTAACGGCAGCTCTCTCTGCGAGACCAGGCAACCGTTGTAAGATGAATCATTAACCATCGGGTTTCTGGGAACACAGCCCCTGCGCATGCATCGGCAATCGATCGAGAATCTTTTGAATTAATTCCTCGAGCCAAGCTTGAGAGAATATGTTCGAACATCACATTCAATATGCAGGTAGAGCACAACCAGAAATGAAAAGATTACATTATCATTAGAACGAGAATTACTATTATAATTCGAGCTTCCTTAGAACAGTTTGGAGGACATTTGAATGCGAAAAAAAAAGAAGGGATCGTGATCGTGCTTCGAACATCTACATCATGTAATGCATGCAAGCTTTCCAGATAAATTTCCGTCCCTTTAGGATTGAATAAGAAATCAAAATGAACAGACCAAACGCCATTCCTCGAAGATGGATCAAGCGAAAAAAGAAAGGACTAATAAAAAGAAGGAAACCCAAAAACAGTGCGAGATTGGAAGAACAAATGTTCAAATAACGAGCAAGCAAATATGTACGAGAGAAGAAACAAACGGAAGCATGATGTGCTACAAAAAACACCAAACTTCAAAAAAAAAAAAAGGCCCTTAAGGAAACTCGCTTTTTAGACCGCCAAGGTATCATCCGCAAAAACAAGACGGACAGAAAAGGGAAAACAGGGAGTAAACTCATATATATCTAGATGCGATGAGGGGAGGGAAAGAGTGAAAAATCATGGTTGAGAAGTTCCTTCGTGTTGTCCCGCGACCGAGACCATGTCGACGAGCTGGTAATAGTTTAGTTAGAGGCTTCATCGCTGGCTTCATCGCGAGTCTCAAGGGAAAGTTTTGGATCCCCTCTTTGGCTTCGCCAGTAATTGCTCCTACCAACGACGTCTCGATCGAGAGCCCACCACCAGATCGCAAAGAACTTTTCACCGACTTCCCAGCCACTGCCATCAAAGGCGTTTGTACCGTTAATTCTAACGCCTTCACAGCCATCTTCTTCGGAGTTTTCCATATCGTAAACAAGTCGCAAAAGATCAAGACGCTCAGACTTATGGACTGGCCACATGCTTTCTTCCATACTAAACGTTGTAATGAGTCTATCACGGACTTTTGGCCAAGGTAACAAGTCTAACATTGGGTGGTGTGGAATCGTCAGTTGAGTGGTAGTAGGTTGGAGGTCGGCGGGTAGGTCACGATGCTGTGAACTCGTCGAACCGTAGAACGGACTTGTTGCCGTAAAGTTCCATAGTAGATGGGTGATTTTGAGTCTTTGAGCGATTATATTGCATGCGCGGAGCAGACTGAAAGCCGGGATGCTGAGATTTGCCTCGTCAGGAAAATTGAATGAAGTGGAGGTGAAAGATTGTAAAAAATCACCAATGTCGGGGAGGGGTTGGGCAATAATGGAAGAAAGAGGTACCTCTGGAGCTAACATCCAGTTCTCAAGAACTTCAGACCCAAAGCCTCCAGGGTCAGATTCACTGGACGCTGATAGTGCATGATCGACTCCTGTCGAATTTCCAAACGCATCGAATACTTCTGATGAACTTGAGAGTGAGACAGCTGATTGCGTATCTAGGGATTTTGCGTAGAGTGCAGCTTCAAGCTCGATGACGCGCCGTCGGAGATATGCAAGTTCGCGAGCATTGTCGGATCGATCTGATGAAATGGGTTCCCAATCCGTCGGACTTAGGTCTTTACCCGGAGGTAGAGTGTGATCTCGCTGTTTTTGTCTTTCAACTTGCATCTGTAGCTCTAGTTGGTGTTCTCGCTTTCTCTTTCCTGTAAGTCATATTGTTGTTTTGACAATTAGCTGACATTGAAAATATTCGGATCGCTAGGTAAAAAGCCCAACAAAGCAGTAAATTTTAGAAAGGCAAAGAAGAATAATTGACTGGAATATGGTTACGCACGATATCTTCTCTGCGCTAAAACATTTAGAATTCGCTTTCTCTCGGCTGGGTCTTCGATATCATCCAGGCGTTCGTCACTGGTTCCTGCAACATCGGGAACAGGAACTGGCGATTTTCGCTTGGTCACTTTGCCTTGGGCGGACATGGTAAAGTCTTCCATGTGCCTTTTTATACGCTATACGGACAGACAACCCTTGCGCCTAGTCCTTTAAGGTATTTGTGGGCGGGAGAACAATACAGCTAATTTTGCAAAAAAATGTATTTAGCTGTATATATCCGATCCGCAACGCCCAAAACAGTCGAAAGAGCCAGGTAAATTCCGCCGGCGGGTTGAGGTGTTTGTGTTGTTTGTAGGTGCGAATAACGTTGGGTTACTAAGAAATTACCAATACGAAGAGGCGAGGAAAAAACAAGAATAGGGCTCAGGAGGCGTGCACTTGGTGCGTGGAACGTGGAAATGATGGGTAATGGTGTAGTAAGCTGGAAGCGGAGGCTCTTTTTCTAGGTCCTTTGGATCCGGTCCCTATTATTATAGGGCTCTTATCCAAGCTGCTTGCCCTTTGCCTTGACAGTTCCCACCATCCGGCGCCATACCATGAGACAGCACCCTTTTAAGTTGGCCCAAACGAAGCTTTGTCGGTTTAGGTGATGAACCCCGCCAAGCACCCTGGGCCACCATAACGTTATGGTATCTGGTCACCCTTGGAGTGAGAGACAAGTCCCTTTTCCAGTCGACTCATAGAAACCAGGTAACGTTTGGTTTCGCGGGTGAAAAAGAAAAGTTGGTGGCCCTAGCACGGCCTCTGAACGATCGAATGGGACAACCGAATTTCTGCTCGACCCCGCTGTCAAGGCCATGGCTGATTTGGATTTCTCTAAGCCCTGTCGATGGAAGACAAGAACAGAAAGAACGTCGAGCTTGTTAGGCAACAGGAGCCGGGACAACCATCACTATCGCGGGTATTGACTAAGCAGCCCAGTCAACCACCCAAGGACTCGAATTTGGTTCAGTATTTCAAAAACATCCCGGTCACCGACTGCTAGAAACAAGATCAGAAACACAGGAGAACAAGGTCCGACCATTTCTTAAAATTTTTGACATATTTGTTTCGATCGCGGCTAGCCGATTTCTCGCTAATTCGGAAGCCTGGAGTCGTGCTTTATCCTCGACAAATCTCTCTGCACGTTAATTACATACACATTCGCTCATATGATTGTTAACCCGGTCCCTTGAGCCGCTTTACCAGTCCAAATGCTAGCATCTTGTTTGCGAATTTGGTGGTGTTCGCAACTTGCGTCTTTCTGTTCATTCTCTTGACCCGCCGTCGGCGTGACTCAAGCTGTAGAAGCCTAAGCCATGATTTGAATTCGGCAGAAAATATTCGAGTATTTTTAGACTAACAGCGGCCTTATTCGACATGCGGTCATCGTATTAGCTGTTGCATCTCTTTCCGCAAGTGTCACGTAACATCTACATGTCCATGTGTCCATGTGCGTATGTTGAATTGCGTACTCGCATCCGGTCCGAACCCACGGGCCCATGCGACGACGTAAACAACCGCGAGAGTTACTACGATTCATCCTTTTGCTTTTGCTTCTCCTATTGAAAAGAATTAATAATCATAGATATTAATTCTACCAGCGTATAGTTGTCAGGCACATGTGAAGCGGAAAATGCCTAGGCTGAATTCTTGATGGTGCCAATAGTTAATATTCTTCCGCTGTACCTTTGGGAAAGATCTAGCGAGTTGAAAGACAAATTCTCAGCATTTTGCTTATTCAATTGACCATGTTGGTATCACCGGGAATTACTCCCAAGCTTTAGGATTTTGCCATTTCTCGCTTCAGAGACGGGGGAGCTTAAGAACTAGCTAGGGCAACATTTTGCTCTGGGCCGAGGGGACAGGGGGAGAAAAGATTCTGCACTCCACTTTTGTAAAATCTCCAATCCCAATCAGTGTCCGTAATAATAGTCGCACTTCGAATCTCTGACCCACTATCGACATGGCATCCTAGCTCTTTTCATAGCACCTATCGTTTTACGTTCAAGGGTCTTTTCTGCTGCAGTGACGGCAACCATGAAATTATTGAGCCTCTATTTCAGGAGTATTCGGAGCCTTCTAAACTCGACATATAGATGATTTGGAAAAATTTCATGCTCAACTTTAGGCCGCCATCAATTCTACAGCAAGTTACATTCGCAAGATCACAAATACACCAAACTATATCGGCAGGCCACTGTGAACATGAATATAGTACAGGTTCTCTCGCGCTATAACATACACAGATATAGCGCGATGCAAGGAAAACTAGTTTATTAAGCAAAGGGGATCGAGCAAAAGCATGGGTGGTTGCTCCGTATTCGAACTGGGTCTTTGGTTGAGCGACCAATGGGGGAAACGGTAATGACGGACCGAAGGCAATCAGTGCAGGTGCTTCAAGAAACCCTTATCGATGCTCACAAAAAGCAATAATAATTCTACCATCCTAAGATCCTTTTTCTTAAGTCCCGTCTCCCGTTCTGTTGACAAATCTTATTTGAGCCGCCTCCTCGCTATAGGCTTCCGATCGATGGCTACATGGTTTAGAAAGTCGATCTCATCGAATTAACGAATAGCATTAACCTTTGAGCTTAGCATGTCAGCAAAATCTATCATTTATTTTCATCTAAGACATTTTGTGATCATTCCATCTCTTCCCCTATGCCTCAAAAGATATGCAAGGGCCCCGGGTTTACGAAACTGCACGGGAAGATAAATTTGAACACTCTTGATCCAATCTTAAAGAACGAGAGAACTGGTATAATCCACGTAATAGATCCGGGGCTCACACGTACGACTCACATTCTCTCCACCGATCACATATTTCTTGGTTGTGATATCGAAGCCTCCATGCCTTAGAGTTAGAATGTGCTGACGACCTCGTTATTATTCGGGCTGCGCTTCCCTCGGGTTCAATAAACTCCGGCCTGCGAAGTTTTATAATTTTATAGCCATCATGATGTCAAAGGTTTATTCGCCGAAACCGATGTCTCACCGATCTAACTACCCAGAAAGTGCCTTTGCATCTTTAACAGGCTGCATAGAGGGACGATCCGTCGGCTATCCCGATGATTGAATGTTAGGAAATTGGTAATCGAAACTCCTACTGAGGCTAAGGAAAGTATGTTTACACCAAAAACGCAATCGTAAGTCTGTAGTGCGGATAGCGCTGTTATAATTCTGGCTATGCCTTATTACGTGGGCATTGTTGTTGCGGTCTGCGGCAAGACTGAACCGGGGAGACGAAGCATCTTGTTGGATTTCAGACCTAATGAGGAGAGTTTCGGTTGGTGCAACATACGTACTTCGGTTACGTATATTATGTAAGGCGGACTCGAAGGTTCTCTCCTGCACCGAACATTCTAATGAGTTTCAACTGGCAAACCCCACACGAAAATCTTCTGAAACGCCCTCTTCTGCAAATTAGCGAAGATAAATACCTTTTGCATCCAAAACTTGAACGGTGTCGCGAAGTCTTCAAGTGATTCGTGGGTTCATGACGAACAAGGCTTTTTGGCGTTGATGCGCATTAGGCCGAGGTTCGAATTGTGGCGCCTCAGCGCGCCCAACTAGTTTAACGGGTCGGGGTAAAGGCAGACCGTCGGTTGCACTTTTACCTACTCCATAGTAGAGTGCACCACATCAATCTCGTTCCGAACCACTACGTTGTACGACCTTATGTTTGGGCAGATTTGGACTTGCATTTGGTCGCGTTTCCGGTTCTGCGCCGCGGACAGGCTGGAAACGAGACAGCCTGCATCTGCATCATATGATCCTGTCGCATTATTCATGTCAATAAAGCTTTGAAGAAAATAGCTTGCATGCCGCCCGCGTGCGACTGTAACAATACCGCCCAAATCTGCAAGCTGACCGTATAAGTCTCGTTGAATACCGGATCAATTCAGGAACACTCAGGGAAAAGATATCCACTTTGGACAGATGGCCGCCAAATCCTGCATCTTAAAAAAAAAACCAAATAACCCAAAAGCATAACGCGAGGCCCCTGCAACCATATAACGTTATCACGACACGGCTTTGAGAGGACGAATTGTCCGATTTGTTGTGTTGAGACCCAGAAATATTCGAATTACACTTGCGGAAGGGGCTGCTCTGGGAGACCAGGCTACCCCCTTGCCTATAGTATCGCACTGGTATTAAGGCTGAAGAAACCGCAGGCATTTGCTGACAAACTGCCCACGAGATGCAGAGCCGCTGAGTTCCTAACAAGGCAGCAGCAGCAGTCGCTACTCTTTGCTGACTGGTCTATTCGATAGTCGAAACCGACAATCACCATCTCGCTTGGAAGTGGGCCGGGAAGACGACATAGATGATCGGTTGAGGAACAAATCTGCGGGATGAGGACGTAAATTATTTGTAAATATCGAAAGCGTTAACGTTAGCACTATGGGTCTTAGATTCTTCTTGCAGAAGGGATTGTCTCGGGAACCGGACAATTGTGGAGAATTAAAGATTGTAAATTATTTTAGCTTGGGTACAAGTGCATTAGTGACTATTAGGACAGAAAGTGAGCCATAGCTCTATCTGCTGTTGCCTGTGACAAAAAAATATATGATAATCGCCAAGAAAAGAAAAACCGATGCTTGAAGAAGCATGTCATAGAAAGAGTAAGGAACAGAGTGAGCAAATTGAATACGAGAAAACGTAAATAAAGTATTAAGGTTTCTGATGCCTGTTGCACTTCAAACAATCGCATGAACCTTCCATGTATCAATCGCAGCAGCTTCAGGCCGCTATACAATGGCCATATGGGGGGTATGCAAATAGAATGTTGATTGCGAATATGACATCGGAATACCCTCCCCCCCACTAGGAAGGCTACAGATATCTTAAACGATGACTAGGCCGATAGGAAAGAGACACACCGATTCGTCGTCCGTCTGTCATTCCGTTACTTTGTCGCACTAGTGGTTTTCGGGGGAGCGGCCTCCTGGGTCGTTTGTTTAGTCTTCGATTTGTCAACCTTCAGCTTGTTGAAGGTATCAATATCTTTTTTGAATGTATAGTGATCTCGGTTCGCGAGTAGCCTTGGAACTTGATTTTCCTTCAGGACTCCTGCCTCATGCAATGCTACAAGGGACGGGTGGATATCTGCATCGGCTGGAATATCTCTCATTGCTCCAAAGTTTGGTGGCCAATATCGTGGAACCCATTTGCCCTTCTCGTATTCCAATCTAGAAATAAAGGGCATTATTTCTTTATTATAGAAAGACGTTTTGATATTTTGACCACGTCAGCAAAGCCATGTCCCTTGACAATCAACCCATCAAAGAAGCAATTTCTTTTTTGCTTTTCAAAACAAAAAGGAAATAACTTTTCAGGATCACTCGAGGAGGTGGAGGTTAATATCACTCACCCAGTATCCACCATCCGAGCACACCGTACCAACTAAGACCGCCTCCAAAAGCGAGAGGGTCATGGGGATCCATGCCCTTCACATCATCGATTTCGCCCCGTCCAAGCTTGCGGAGGTGTTCTTCAAACTCGAGCTCTGCGGCTGCACTCTGCTGTTCGAAGGCCCACTCTTCTGGCTGGGTGAATTCAAGCTTGTTTTCGGTATCTGGCAGGTTCCGGACCTCCTGGAGCATCCATGCGAGAGGAATATCACTCAGAAGACGGCTCTGCCCCTTGGTTTTGCCCCAACCTCCACCCACATCACCGTGGTTGCCACAAAAATAGACCTCTTTCATGTCCGGATGGTCGATAAAATCTTTGTAAAGGGCAGGCTTGAACTTTAGGCGTCGTTCGTGTACACTGACCGCGTGCCTGATATGAGTGGCTGAGGAACCCATCGGTATATAGCCGTATGATTTTTTCCAAAAGGGAGGTTCCAGTTGGCCGACGGAGTTGACGCAGTCGAACAGCCCAAGGAAATGGACCTGTAGTCCAGATTAATACACCAAGCAACAATGAAAGAAAACTAGCTTCAAACGCTGACTTGGGGAAAGAACTCAGTTACTCACATTTACTCCACTACGAGAGAATGTCTTCTTGAATTTTCTCATGAACGCTCTTCTCTTCTCGTCTTTCGCACTACCATCGTGTCTTGATGTTTGGAAAGCGCTAAAGGTCTTCCAGGCGAACTCGATCATTTCTTCGTTACCTCTTGATAGAAGACCTACACCAGCTAACATTTCAGAGAGGAAACGTGCGGTGTAAGCACCCCGAGAGAAACCAAAAATATAAATACAATCTCCTGGATTGTAATATTTCATGACAAAGTTGTAGCCACCAATTACGTGGGCTTTGAAGCTTGTTCCGACTGCCTGATCGGCGACCGTCTTGAATTTATCGCCAATGCGGCCGAGAAACGTCGTCGATTCATTTTGGACATAAGTTCCAATTCCGGCTGTCAAAACTTAATTAGCTTTTATGTTTTTCCACACGTTAAACAAAACTAGTTGAAATCACAGAGTCATAGACTCGAGACCAGACAGGCAGCGAAATTATAGTACCGCCAAATATTCATAAGCAAGCTGCGACGACATTCATCCTGCTGGTGTTGTCGCGGGTTTTGCCCTTTGCGTTGAATATGATTGTGGGGTGCGACTCGCTCGAGATTGGGAACGGTAGTGATGGATTCAAAAGAGGTACGAGAGAAACCTTTATAGGGATATGATGCTGTGCTTACGTTGATAGTAGTGAAACTGATTATCTGACCGTCTGTCCAAAAGCTCGAATATTCTGACAATGTTGGAATCCTAGGATGAGATAATAAATATTGTTAGCTGTCTGAGTACTCGGCAATTGAGCGCTCTTCGAGCTCGTATTCGAATAGAATCCGGGGTCAGCCGCGAGCATTCAACTCGATTTATTTGCTCTTGAGCGGACCTCGGTGCGAAATCATCCCCGGTATAAGACTTTGGTGAAACCTACCGTATCGTCTCCGTGGAACTTGTTACCTGAAAGCCAAGGAACAAGCGCGTTAGTTTTCGATACACCCAGCTCGCCTAGCTGGATAGACGAGGAATTCAAAGGCTACACGCACCTGTGCCGTCAAAACATAGAACGATTCTGCGCTGCTTTGCGAAATCAATGTGGCCGTGCAGGTTGGAATCGCAGGTGGAAATCGAGGACGGCCTCTTCGGCTTTTCGGCAGCGGCAGCTTCGAAGCCTTCCGGATCCTCAAGCGGGTCGGGTGGAGGGGAGTTTTGTGCACTCGGTTCACCACCCAATGGTGTTTCTACCATTGCGACACGCTCTATCGACTCCATGGTTGAGAATGAGAATGCTCCGTTCGTTCTCGCGGGTTGAAGGTTGGGTTGTCGGGTTTCGAAAAAAAGGTGAGTGAGATCTGAGATCTTGAAATGAGTTCTTCGGGGAATTAATCCGAGATTTTATCAATAACACAGGTCAAGTCCCTTTAAACAGCCTTCCAGCTCCTGCCAAACAACTGCATCTTCATTCTCCACTTCTTGCGACCGTCCAAGATCTCAGAAAGGGCCCAGCCGCTTTAATTTTCGGGGAAGGGAGGGAAAGGGATGGGTCCCGCATTCCGCTCCTGCCTTTGGTTGGCTAGCTTGGACCCTCGAAAACCCTTGATCCCCGCTTTCCTCGCCAATCGACCAGACACGTTCGAAAATACCCCGGCCGCTGTGATCAAAAAAAAAAAAGATTGGGTTTGGCAATCAATCGATCAAATACATCCCGAGGCCAATAATACGCTGCCGGAGATGATCAACTTCTTATCAGGTATAGAACCGCGTGTTATGCTTTGCTCGACAGCTTCTTGATGTTTTGTTCTCGAGCCCATAGAACAAACACCTAAACCCCCTTGTCCACCTGATCGGAATTAATTCAGTTGCGAGTGCGAAAGAATTCGTTTCCTCCTCTTCCTCTGAGGGATTTGATCGTGCTCAAAAAACGATCATCATGTGCGGCTTGCAGGGGATGAACGCAAGATAGGTCGAAAAGCTTGTTTCTGGGCATGCATTACGGAAGCCCTTGGGGGTGGTGGAGATTGCTATTGGCTCCAAATCTGGGAACTTGCATGCACGGGATGGGAATTGCGTACCGACTAAAGCAGCTGGCCAAAGTGGGCTTGACGGCAGAACAAAAACAAGCGTCGGTTAATTCGATCCGGTTCAGTCGGTTCGGGGCATCCGGAACGTCATTTATCTGCAGGTGTTCTCCCACAACTGAAGGTTTTTTTTTTTTTTTTTTTTTCAATATATATAGTTTTGTTTTGTCGAGAATTCAGTTCTCATGCAACGATTGAATTTGAAGAAGAGTATATGGAATATTTTTTGGGTGTTTATATAAATATGAGGGCCGGGAATATATTAATAGTTGTTACTTTGTAAGCTTGTAGTTGAGAAGCGTAGCATGTTTGGATGTCACGGCTCGGTTACAGAAGGCCCTTTACTTTCATTGCGATATCGAGATTTAGTTGATCTAGAGGTCTCAACTTCCAACACTAGTTCAATTAATACTTGGTTTACGGGCTACAGAACCAGATCTAAAGAGGCTATAAATATTAAATTTAATATATTTTTATCTTTGACCCACCAACTCCATAGTCACTTATACGGAGGCTGTACCCACACATTTTAATTCTGCCCGGGATGCCACCAACGTTGCAACGCGAAGAAATGTCCTAGTACAGGGGAAATGCAAAAAAATGGCAATCTTAAGAAAACTACCCTAGAATGTTCTTGCCATATTTTCCGTTCTCGACATTGTAAATATCGGCGCCTTTGGTATTTTATTCTACGTCTGACCGCCTCCTCATATCGCCAAAGGCACATTTAAGCTGGCTTAAATGCGCTTTTGTCACAACAGAGCCTTCATATTCGATTAGACTCTGGTCTTGCATCACCTCCAGGCTATATAATAGAAAAGAGTCCGAACTAGCTTTATCACAGATCTGTGCGCTCAAGATATAGCCTGTTCGTTGCAATCCACTCCGCAGGGCCCTTTACGTAGCGATCGAATAATATTACGGGAGAACGGCTTCGAGTTGTCGCATCCTTATGGTTTGATAAGCTTTTGAGAGGGGCATCGGTTCTACTCCGTTAAATTTGTTTTTAGAAGCTGACTTGGAATTCGCTGCAGAAACTCATGTTCTATTTGGTTTTATCATTGCTGACTAGACTGTTATATAATATCTGATTGTTAATCATCAATGTTTTTGAAGTTTGAAATGTTACGTTACTCATCTCTAGGATTTAAATAAGGAAACTTTCCGGTCTTCTTGAACGTGGAGTATAAAAGAATGAAAGAACACAAGAGGACAGTGGATATCGCTAAATGTGGAATCTCATACTACCCCGGAAAAGCAAAGGAAAGATAAGACTACTGGTTTACTGGACTTGGGACAACGATTCTGAAATAAATATTATGGTACAAGATAACATTAATTGAACACGACTCTGTAGGACAGAGTGAGAATAAGAGAGAGAATGATCTAGAGACGACAGTGAAGATAGTCATGGAATGGGCTAGAATCTTCTGATAAATCCCAGGGATCGATTTATTAATGAAACCCCTGCGCTTAAAGCCTTGAGGACAATTGTTATATTTTATACTAGTGATGGCGCTTTGAACTATAGCGTTATAAAGAACTGAGGATATATACAATTTTTTCCGTGGGGTGCAGTTCTGGTATCTACGATACTACTTTCTTTTGACATTGCAAGTCTATGAAAGTGCTAAGAAAACAATGCTTTAACTCGGAGCTACCATTTCGACTAGATTGTAACCCGCTTAGGTAGAGCCCAAACCCCGTCGTTTTGCTAGACGAATTATATGCCCAACTGAAAAGGAGGGGAGTTTTCTTACAGAAAACTCTTTAAACTCCCAAAATATCTCTGCGAGTTTTATACCACAATTAAATAAAATCTCCGGTAATTAAAATTTGACAAAATATATTATTATAACTGGTGTATACAAGTTGTAATAATATTAGCTATATACTATATATAGAGTTGTGAGCTGCTTCCTTTTTAGTATTCTACTAGGATAGATGGACGGGTAAAGGCTGGTGTAGTCTTAAACTGGAGTGGCGTAGTGAGGGGCTTTAAACTAGGTCGAGTGCTGGGCAGCGGCCTCCTGATTATACATTGATTGATGATAGATCTATAGATCGATAATTACTTAGTTTACGTTGTGTTGAGCTGTTGGAAAAATTCATGGCTCGAATAAACACACCAAGCGCGTCCACCACAATGGAAATGAGTTTAGAAAAGTTCGACGTGACGACAGCATAGTCATGTATCGATAATCCATAGGAAGAAGAGTTTATAAACTTCCATGGAAGTTCGCACCGCATCAGCCGATCGATCAATATGGCGGGACCTTCCCGAAGACATCTTTCGGACTCATCTGGTCCTCCTCGAAGAGCGCACAAATGCTGTCCCCGCTGAAACGCAGGTATTTCCCTTACCACCAGATGTGAACGATGGTCACCGCCGCCTCATTAGTATCCGCGATGAACAACGGCTCGCAGACTCTTTCGCTTTTCTGGCAGCTGTCGAGCAAGGAGCCCAGAGTGTTGCTGCTGTCTGTCTGGAAGAGAGAACAGCCGACGACTCTTTTGCACTGACCGTCCGCTTCGCTGCAGTTGACGCTATCCACGAATCCCTACGCCAGTCGCTCTCCGTCATCCGTCAACTGCTCGCTGATGCCGCCACAGCAACAAGCGCTGCATCTGTCACAACTGCTACCATCGCTGTAGGGAACGAAGAGCATGATAACTATGGAGAGAACCTTTTCCGATCCCTTATTCGCCTTCATCATCGTCGTTTGCTCGCTCGTCTTCGCTCTTCCAAATGGGAGAAGCCTAAATATCTCTCTAGAACGCACAAGAAGCCTCTTTGGCAAGACTTCACCAATCTCATCCACCGGGTACAGTTTCTCTACACGAAAAAGGAAAAAGAGTCTCGTTTGGCAGTTGAAACTAGCATTGCGTCCTTAGCGAATCTCTACGAGCAGTTTGAAGACACTCCATTGGAGTCCGAATATGAGACTCTGTCGGAACTGGTACGGGCAAGCTATAAACTATGCACTTCACAGCACATTCGCACTTTTGCCTGTCGCCTAGGAGAAATAGGACCGACGCCTCAAATTCGGTCAGCTGTCAAAACTCTCAGGCAGGTTGAGAAAATCGCTGCCTACGAACGGTTGGCCCGAACATTAGTACAAGCTACAAGGCAATACTCCAATCACTTTCGGCACTTGGAATTTGCGTACCTCTCACCATACGCCAGCGTTTCGACTTCCATCGGTTACGAGACCTGGGCGAAGACATGTCATGTTCATGCGGAAATACAATTGATCGTCTTCTATGATTCGCGCTCGGCAAACCCTCAAAATTATTCTCTGCCGCCGCGAGTCATTGGGACGAGTAAATATCTATGCCATCTCTGTTATCTTTTCATGAAGATTCACGGTCATTATCCGCCTCCTAACACCCACGGTAGACTCTACGATCAATGGACAGTACCCGATCTCAGAGAATTCGACGACCCGCTGATTGAAAAATACCGACGTACGCTCAAGAAAATTGACGAAGTAATCACATTGCAAACGACGGAGGCTCCACTATGGAGATTGGAACCGATGACGAGTCGTGAAAATCTACTCGATTCTACGGAAGATCCCTGAAAAATATATACATATCGATACTCAATTTGGTTTTGAAAGCATTACCTCACCGTTCAAATCCAAGATTTCTCTCTTTCCCCCCCTTTAAGCTGAAACTCGACTCAGTTGTGCGCTCTGAATTGCGCTATATATTTCCTTCTCAGCACCATTCGGCAACGGAAGCAATGGTGAGCGAACGGTAGCGTGTTCTAGTATTCCTCGGGCTACTAGGGCATGCTTAAGAGCAACGGTGCCTTCCATATGTGACCCTCGATGGTAGATATTCTTTGTGACCGGAAAGAGCCTGTCGTGGATTGCTCTTGCCCGGACGTAATCCTTTGCTTTACCAGCTTCAATCATCTCAATGAGCAATTCTGGGGCGACGTTGCCGTATCCAACCAGCATACCGTCTACGTCGAAAACAGTATGTAGTAGATGCTCATCATGGCAAGTCAAAATTTGTAAGTCGGGTCTTTCCCTCCGAACTATGGGGATTTCGGTGTCCCAGCGTGTCATGTTCCGAACCCCGTTCTTCATGGCGAACACGCCCGGTTGAGCTGCGATATCTAGCATCGTCTGCAAGTTGTAGGTCGCCTTCGTATTGTCGGGATACTGGAACAAAATCAATGGCAATCCGCTTCCTTCGTAAACAATCCGATACCGAGCTTGTGGGGCGCCTGGCTGATATCCAAATCGAAGCCATCCATGTGATGGATATAGCAAGCCAGCTTTTGCGCCTGCATCCTTTGCTCGCTTCGCCTCTAAGGCGGCGACTTCGTTCCCTTCACCCGTGATTCCCGCAATTATTGGGATTTTATCGTCAACAGATTTGACAAAGGCCTTGATGACATTCACTTGCTCTTCCGATGTGAGGAAAGTACCTTCCCCAGCATGACCTAAGACTACCAATGCTTTCACGCCGTCGATACTGCCAAGCCATGATCCAAGTCTTTGGATTGCATCGTAGTCAACCTTGCCGTCCTTGGTAAAAGGAGTGACAGGAGCCGGTGTCAGACCACGAAGATCCATTTTAAGCAAAAAAATAGTAGAGAAATAAAGATTATGATATTGTTCTAGAAGGGGATGGCTGAAGGGTGGTGTAAGAACTGGTTGGTTATTTGTGTTCGTCAATGCTATAATCTTAAACCTCAAGTCGGCAACATCATAGAATTTATAAACGAGGCATGAATACTAATATCGAGAATTATCCGTCAATGTCCTTGAAAGAAGCACTGAGATGTTTACGAATATCCGCGTCATATGTCGTGTAGGAGTTGAGGAGATGGCTCTTGATTTCAACGTTTCAAGCTTTATCCGAAGCGTTGTTTGTTAAGCGGATATTTTTCCGTATACCGAGTTGAAGAGCCGACTTTTCCGGAAACTGATTTGCCCTTCGGAAATCTTGGTGGCTGTCACGCGTGATCACGGATTTCTCAACGGCGAGAACATGTTCGTTGTGGCGATTGTATTCTGGGGTTCCCTGGTAACGCTATCTTAGCGCCTTTTATTGTTTCTCGACTCCTCTTCTCTTCAGCTTGACCCACTTGGGATATCCGGGGCCCCAGACTTTTTCACAATCTAGACAATCACAATATGGGTTGCGAAATCATAAACCTTGACGGATGCAGGTCGTATAAAACGACATCGACTTTCCTTCTGGGGTCTCATTCGTTACCAGAAACCAGAAACGTGGTACCGAGTTCGAAGGCGAGAGCAAACTTGGGTTTCAATTCCCTCCTTTGGAAATCCCGTGAGACTGCTCATCTTACTCTTGTCCTAACCTGATTTTATTTAATTCGTTTTTCATACCTGTTTCCCAAACATGAATCGAGACGTCGAGAGTCTGCCCGAGAAGGAAGAGGTCATCTATGAAGAGCATGCCTCAGGAATGATGCGTGGTCTGAGTGTTGAAGATGCTGAGTTTCTTGCAAACTTCCCTCTGGAGAAACACAAAAAACTAATACACAAGGTGGATGTAAGATAACATGGCTCCTATAATTCCTTGCAATCTAAGCTATCTAACTTGATAATAATTTTTTATAGTGGAGGATGATTCCCTTCCTCACCATCCTATATCTCATCACGTACATTGACAAGACAAACATTGGTAAGGTGGCCTTTTGATAGTTTTCGATTATATTATCTAATTCTATTTTTTTAGGTAATGCAAAAATTGAGGGCCTCACTACGGACTTGCATCTGAGCGGTATCCAATACAATGTCGCCTTATCGATTTTTTTCATTCCATATGTTATTGCTGGTAAGTTCAAGCCAAATAGAGCATCCACCGCAACAGCTCTAACAGCTATTCACTAGAGGTTCCAAGTAACATGATTATGAACAAGATCAAGCATCCCGGAAAATACCTGGGAGCTTTGATTGTTGTCTGGGGAATCATTATGACACTTACCGGGATTGTCCGAAATTTCGCTGGATTGACTGTGGTTCGGTTTTTCCTCGGACTTTTTGAGTATGTCATTAAGTTTTATATATAATGGACGGTGGAAAGATGATAACTAAAGTTTCTATTACAGGGCTGGATTTTTGCCTGGTGCAATCCTTCTAGTATCCAATTGGTATATGCCAAATGAGACGCAGACTCGTATTGCAATTCTCTACACATCTGCAGCCTCCGGAGGTGCATTCTCAGGAATCCTTGCCTACGGTATAGCAAAAATGGAGGGCCTTGCTGGACTTGGTGGATGGCAATGGGTAAGTTGGCATACTCTTGAAATTCTCAAATAACCCAGCGTCTGCTAAAAATACATCTTAGATTTTCATTATCGAGGGCATATTCACGGTCTTACTTGGGATAATCTGCTACTTGTTCCTTGTTGAGAGCCCGGCGTTGTCGACTGGGTGGCTGGACGCTGACGAGATCCGATACCTTGAACTCCGCCAGTTATCCCGGAGGGCCCATTTAGCTAGTAGTATGAGAGTTATAATTCCGACAAAGAAACACATCATAGATGTCCTTACGGATTGGAAGATGGTGTTGTTGATTTTCGTTAACTGGTCGCAAGCAGTACCGAATTATGCGCTCAAGTTCACTATGCCACAGATAATTAAAAACATGGGATTCACCTCTGCCAACGCCCAACTTTTGACAATTCCGCCTTACACTTGCGGTGCGATATCTTCATACGTCTTCTCGGTAATCGCAGATCGAAAGTCCTGGCGTATGCCTTTTATTCTGGTGCCTCAGATGTGTGTTATCATTGCATTCGCCATCCTCTTTGTCAAGGCAGCAGACATCAAAAACAACATCGCCCTATGCTACTTTGCTGTCTGCCTCTCTTGCTTTGGGTGAGTTGCTAGGTTTATAGAGCACCCTATATAGTTATGTATTTGCTGACACAATGTGAATAGGATGTATCCGATCCTTCCAGGAGTCAATGCTTGGAATGTCTCCAACATCGTCAGCCCCGCAAAGCGAGCCATTTCTATCGGATATCTCATTGCGATGGGTAATGCGGGTGGAATAATTGGAAGCTATATTTATATCGACAAGGAGGCGCCAAGGTACCCGACAGGCTTCGGTACTTCTTTCGCTTTTGCAGCCGCTGGTATCGTGGCCGGTTTGATACTAGAGTACGCTTTATGGACCATTAACAAGAAAAATGCGAAGATTACTGAGGAGGAAGTACGAGAGAAATATTCAGACGAGCAACTGGAAAGACTCGGGGAGCGAAGCCCATTATTCAAATACACTCTGTAATTAAGTAATTTTCTAATTTCATTGTCACTTGTTCGAATGTACGAATATGTTATAGCAAGATATGGACTACATCGCGTATTGATCGCGTATTCCTGCATTCTAATTAACAATAGCGTAAGTCCGCCTGTCCTGCGCGGCACGGGACTGGGTTATGCTCCTTTAATTTTGTTGAAAACTTCGTTTGTGGTCGATTCAATATTCTGCGCCACGGTAACTTGCCTAGGTGGTTACGAAAGCTAAAGATTGAAACCTGTTTTAGCCTCTCAAAAACAAAAGGAGAGATGTATTAATGTCTTTCTGTCCCTCCGTTTGGGTGTTTACGTAAAGAAAATGGGGTTTTCGAGGCCGCCCGGATTAATCCGGATTTCCTAAGTTGTGATTGAGGCGCGTTGACCGCTCTGGTGCCGATGTTCCGAGTTAGACGTTCACCACACATAAATCTAAAATCCGGCATTTAAACCGGAAAAGCACCCACATTCAAACTCATTTATTCGCCTGCTACGTTACATAGCACCTACTCCCGGAAAAGAGCCTTTCAAGTCGACAAGCCTGCTTAGATGGAGCCTGAAACCCCGAGCAGCGATAGAGCACCCCGGAAACGGAATGTTGCATCTTTCCTCAATAACACAAATTTGTCTCCAACTGATGTCCGCGTAACCAAAATCCACAAAGTGAGCAGAGCATGCGATCTTTGCAAGTCTAAAAAGGCAAAATGCAGCGGCACGAAGCCATGCGATTACTGTGCGAAGAAGAAACTCAAATGCTCGTATGATTCGAGGTATTCTCGTGGACGGCCTCCTACCCCGCCACCAGCACCTGAATTAGTGGATTTAACGACGAGACCTGAACTGGTCCCTCAATTAGCTGAATCGTAATACCGCTTCTCTTTTGCTCAGTTCTATATATATAAAACACTATGGTTAATTGAATTCAACTGTAATTAGTCGTGATGCGATATCTTCTCCACTGTCGATTTCCATATCTAAAAATGTCGCTGACATGCAGGTAGAGAGTAGCACCTCGACTAATTCTCCTGTCGACGGTAACAACGTCTCTAGAGCGTCACCGGATCTTGACGTTGCAGAGATCGAAGGACAATATTTTGATCCAACCTCTGGACTAACTTTCCTTCACCGGGCTTGGAAGCGTCTTGCTACGCAGAAAAGTTCTGCGGATAACGAAGGAAATGAAAAGAGACAAATGTGGATGGCGGCTGGTGATGAACCTTTCGCAGATAAGGGGGATGCGCCTATTCAATTTCCAGACAAGAACCAGTCTAGGGAATTGCTGTCATTCTATTTTGATGTTTGTGTCGTAACATACCGCTTTCTTCACCAGCAAAGCGTCATGACATGGCTTGAAGCCATATATAACAACAAGCAACAGAACCAACCCTTATGGCACGGAGTCGGTCACGCTCGCACGGCAATCATCCTCACAATTCTTGCGATAGCTTCAATCCGACAAGAGAAAATCAGGGGCATCAGTTCCCCCGACGAGGAGACCTCGTCCCTCCAGATGAGTGATCATTATTTTTGCGCTGGTTTGAAAATGCTTTCGGAATCGGAAACTGGTCTCCCAAGATTGGAGTCCGCACAAGCAAGGATTATACAAGTGCTCTACCTTTTGCAAACGGCGCGAATGAATCAAGGATGGTATGTTTTTGGGGGCGCTGTACAAATCATCTCGGCTCTCGCGCTTCATAGGAGATCGGGCAGGAAACGAACCGTTGGCGGGCCAGCTCTAGCCGTCGATTATGTTGTTGCACAATATCGGAAGCGGACCTTCTGGGTTGCTTATGCTATCGATGCTTACTTGGGTGTCGTTTTTGGGCGTCCTCGTCATTTTCATGATGACGATATCGATCAAGATTTCCCTGATCGCGTCAACGATGAGGATATGACGAACCAAGGCCCCTCCAGCGCTTCGATAGACTCCCAGCAAGACTGCCACGTGGAGTCATTGATATGTCATGCAAAGTAAGTTCTGTCCTTGAAATCTATCAAGGTGTCATACTTACCAATCTTAGACTAGCTCAGATTATCGGTAGTATTTCGCGAGAGGTCTACTCTACAAAAGAGATGCCAAAGAACGATAGACTAGCTGCGGCAGATCGCCTAGGTGGAAAGCTGCGAGACTGGAAAGCCGCATTACCACCACATTTAGGACAAATTCGTCCATCTAGCTTGATTCCAAGTTTTAGGCGGCAAGCTATCGCCTTGAAGCTCGCTCACTCTCACGCTGTTCTTCACGCCTATCGTCCCTTTTTGATGAAGCACTCTGATAAAAAATCTCAGAGCCCGGTACAGTCAAATGGTATCTCACAATGCCTGTCGGCGGCCAAGGTAGCACTTCAAACTGTGGATGGCATGGCGGCGGATGGGAGTCTATTTCATGCGTTCTGGTGGACTCATTACGTTACTTTTTGTTCTCTAGCAGTTGTGTATGTCTGGGAGATTCAACAAAGCGCAGTTGACCACCCTTACAGCACGGGCGACTCTTCCCAACTGTTTGCCCTAGCAGAGAGGTGCCACTCTCACCTTACAAGAGAAATGACCGCATGTTCGCCTAGTAAGAGATACAGTGTTATTCTCGAGGAGCTGAGACTTGAAGCAAAACATCGGTCTGCGAAAAACACTCCGAATACGGCAGAGGTGCAGACTCCGGTGCAACATCACGGGGTAGCTATCGCAGATATGCCTACCCCAGGAGTATTTGGACGGTCACAACTTTATGTGGGTCAGAGGGAACCTCTTGTCTGTGAGGCAAATCCCATATGGAACAACTGGCAAACAGGTGATTGGTTGGATTTAGATGGATCAGTGAGTAGTCTCTTTATTGTTTGGTGAGATATTGCTAATAATATTACTATTAAAGGCTTTCGGTCCATTTTCAGATCCAGAAGGCTCTCCCATTTTATGGTTTGCAGGGGTTAATGAAGACCAAACAACCTGATCCTAGCATCTTGAATATGCGTCGTGCGACAAGAGACATCTGTTGAATCTAGTGTGTGGTAACAATCGGATAATTCGACTTTGAACAGCAATGGTTTTAACTAGGAGAGTGGGGAAAATTTAAATGATTGAGCCGAACAAATTTTTGTCCAAGTAATTCTCAAATGCTTCTACACCTAGCGGGGGCTTATTATGGGGCTTGCCGCCACTGGAAGCATTCCTCCGCTGCAGGTGCATATACCACTGACACTGGCGACAGGTGGTCCATTTGTGCACCATGATTGTGTCGTCCACGGCTGCGTGGTGGTTGGAGTAGGCTTCTCTCTCACGGTTGTTATTTTGATGAGAGTGGGGATTATGGCGCCGGTGACGAGACTAAAGGGAATATGGCCGAGGACGCCTAACAGGCTTGCGGCCTCGCCAGAGTGAGTAGTGATACTGATAATAGTAGATTGGTCATTGTCAAAAACATCACTCAAAACTAATTTCGATCGGTAAGCTTGCGCAGATGACGTTTCCGCAGTGATACCATTCCAGAGCTGATCGGTTTCGCTGAAAGAAGGCTCGATGATGAAGTCAGGATAGTTGGCAGCTATCCAGCTTTTGGATGACCTGCGGTCACAAGTATGGATTGAAATGCCTTCCCTAAACCCTTCCTTAACTGTGGGAATAAATGGGTGACGGCTCTTCAAGGGCAATCCAGCGTATGTAATATTTGCGGTTTCGAGGCAACGAGCGAGAGGGCTGACGTAGTATGCATCGGGAGGAGTGATCTTTTGTGTTTCAATCAATTGCTGCCAGTAGTTGTGGGCTTTCATGGCTTGTGACTCGCCGAAGGGGGTAAGAGAAGGGTCTTCCCAGACAGCGGTTCCATTTCCGTAGAGTTCAGCCCAGTAACAATTCCAAGCAGGTGTTCCTACAAAGGATTCCTCTGCATTATGATAGCCCTCGGAATGGCGACCAATAAACAGAAGTCTATACTGTACGTTGTGGCCGCTCCCGTGGTTTAGCTGGTCAACATAGTAATTGAATCTCTGCCACTGTGTTTTCCGAGATGAACTATCATCGTCGGTTGGGTAAGATCTATCAATTAGACCGAAGTTTGACGCCGTCTAAGAACTTGTTAGCGAGAATGCTTGTTTGAATTAGAATCGTGCCCCTCACATAGTCAAAGGTCGCGGGATTCGTGGTCGGGTCGTCTTGGAGAAAAAATCCGGGAATGGTCTCGAAAGTGAGGTACGCCTTCCCAGCGTTCACACCGACCCCAGAGGCGACAGGCATACCTCCAGTCGTTGTTGGTCCGGAAGCCGTTGTTGTGGCCTGCCCATTACTCATGACGAAACCCGATATCATGGCAACCGACAAAACGTTGGCGGCCCCATTTAAAAAATACTGAGCGACATTCATTGTTGGATTTAAGAAGCTTTTCGCTGCTTACTTGTTCCTGATTCCCGTTTAAAAGTTAAAAGTCGACAGGATATTCGTTCCTGCTTGACGAGAACTTGGGCGGCGTTGGAAGGTGGAAAACTCGGCTTTAAATACTTATATTTAATCCGAAAAGTGATTGGTGATGCATGCCTTGCGCGCCAGGTTACGAGGTGCCTGTCACGACGTGTCTGGTTTGCTGGTTTCGATTGGCTCTCCGCGTTACAATTGGCACTGACGGCGGTCGCTCAAGATATATTACGATACCGGTTTAGGAAGGTGCGATCGAGCTATAGTAGAGGAACTATTCTATCTATCCCATCCATCCGTTCGGCCTATATATCTGCTTACAAAAGAGCGATGGGTAATGGAGAGAATATCCTCTGATGTTTTCCCCAGGCATCGAAGGGTGATGTTTTGCCAAGAGCAACACGAAAGGTGCAACAGCTGCAACACAAATATCAAACACTACTTCTCCAGATAAACCATCGAAATGCGAAGCCGGTGGAATAACTGATCTGCTTCACACTTTTAGGAGCATGACTGATAAATTGCTAATTATTTGGTTAATACTTCAAAATACATTTCTTATAGCGTGGCCAGGGTACAATACAAGGTGGCTACACTTTTAGCGGGTATGCGAACGAGAATAATACACAGACTAAGTAGCAACAACATTGATAAATGCTTTTAAGATATCTTTGTCTCATTGAAATGTTTTTAAAAGATGATACATTGAGCAGAAGTAGGGAAAATATAGCGTTCGGATGTTGTAATCGCAGATAAAACTCATAATTAGTGACTGAATAATGAGTGAGGTACAAAGGATCCGACATGTGCAGGGTTATTCAAAGGGGCATAAAGATGTTGTGCAAAAAGGTTCTTCGAGAAATATGCGTTTGGGAGACAAAATTCCAGCAAAATTTGGCCACCTTTTTACCATTGCAGATTAAAACTCTTGCCCCATTCTCGCACTTAAGAAATCTAGACCAACGCGAAACAGGTTTCTCCGGAGATATAATTTTCAACCTCGTTACACCTTGCAATCTTCGCTCCACAGGTTTGCTGCACAGCACCGCACATGTCTGGCTGCAGGCCAAGCCTGTGAGCGTTTAAAAGCAACGCGTTGTGGGGACTACCGGCTGGGCATGTGTAATATCCGCAGAAGGCTGATCCTTTGCGCTGCAAACTTTAGAGGGCGGGGTTGCTCTAATTTCGCTACCCTTTGTTGTATATATAACCCCATTCCAATTTCAATCAGGCCGATAGCATCGGGAAATTCAATTATAATATCAACTTTCCGGTTCATTTTTCGTTGATTATAAACCTCGAACGCATGCTAGTCGAATCTTGAGGCCACCGCAGCTATAATGCGCGAACTAAATCCCGATGATTATACCATTCTATGGATCGCACTACGAGATATAGAGGCCCGCGCTGCCATACTTATGCTGGACCATGTACACGACGGCAAGTTTGCTCTAGACTTCACCAATAACTACGTATATCAGGCTGGCGACATCCTCGGACACAATGTCATTATAGTCACTTTGCCAGCTGATCAAGAACCCGATGATGTTTCCGCGGGGTCTCTTGCTAGCCAAGTGAATAGTCTGTTCTGTAACCTATGGTTTGGGTTATTAGTTGGTGTTGCAAGCAGCCTTCCAAGACTGTCAGAAGGGCAACCAGTTGATATTCGTCTTGGTGACGTTTTGGTTGCTGTTCCAGAAGAAAGAGCACACGAAATCATCTGGCGTGATTTTGGAGTAAAACCGAACGAAAACTCCCAACCGTGGTGCCCCGGCATGGACTCTACGGCGTCTCTCATCAACTCAGCAGTTAAGAACATTAGATCGAAACAACTGAGTGACGCCAAAGATTTCTTAAAGTACTACGAAGAAATTAAGTATGCACATCACAGAGATGGGACTTTTATTGATCCTGGCCAAGAGAACGACAGACTATATCATACTGAGGATGATAAAACCCAACAACTAGTACAACGAAAAGCACGACCAGTCTCCGACCGGACTCAAGTATGGTACGATCCTATAGGTTCAGGAGATATGCTACTGACAAATGACCTGAGACTAAATGAATTGAGGGAGGAACGCAGAATTATTGGACTGGTAGTTGAGACTACCGGCGTAGTGAAGTACGTGCCTTTTGGAGTTATTAGAGGACTCTGTGACTACGGAGACGGGACTCAAAATAAAGAATGGCGACCATACGCTGCAGCGATGGCAGCGGCGTACGCCAAAGCTGTGTTAAGGCAGATTCCGCCGCCGAAAAGGACCGGTCAGTATCATATCCTTTTGACCACCTGGTAGTAGAGCAAAACGCACTAGAATGCTACGTGCGTACAACCATAGAGCTAACTTTATCTGTCGTCAGTTGCGAATTACAATATCCCAACTAGCTTGCCCTATTATAGAAACCACAACTTTGAAGGGAGAGAGGATATATTTCAAAACATCCGTTTAATCCTTCATCCCACTAATTCTTCGGGAGAGCTCCCGGCTGGTCACTCTGTTATCAATCCTCGAGGTGTATGCCTATGCGGTCTTGGGGGAAGCGGGAAAACCTCAATTGCTCTGGAATATGCGTACAGATATTCATATCAGTACTCTGCAGTAATTTGGATTGATGCTGCGCAAAAGTCGGTCTTAAATTCTAGCTCTCGAAAAGCGCTCGAATTAATTACCGAAGCTTATTCCGAAGTGCCTTCGCCTAAAACATATCAGCAAATGACACGTTTGTTCGGCCTCGATAGCCTATGGATTACTTCAAAGGAAGCCCTAATGAATGCAATGGATAGGATATCGTCTATGGAGTGCCTTAAAAGCTGGTTACGTCAGAAGTTTAACGACAGATGGCTTCTTATCATTGATAACTACGATGACAAAGTTACCGCGAATCTCGACGCATTATTGCTGGCTCAGAATGCAGGGCACACAATCATTACCAGCCGCAATTTGGAGTCTCATCGATTGTGCCAAAGTATCGAGGTTCCTCCTGACATTGAAAAACAGGAGGCTGTGAATCTATTATCAAATACTTTAGGGCGAAAGTTTACTTCGAGCGGTTCGTCTCATTAATATCACATTAGAATATTTCTCCTGGCTGACTTTTTCAAATTTGGAAGAATTGCCAAGCGTATCACACATTATTGAATTAGTAGGACGACTACCACTCACTATCGCAAATACTGGGCACTTTTTGCATGAGAACTCGATAACAGTTGAAGCATTTGCAGAAAGGTTGGATGCAAATCTCGAAGACTGGTCTCGCAGTCAAATCCTCTCGAAGCGACCTGAAGACCTACTTGAACCGTTTTATGTTGTTTCGGAAACTTCATTTAGCAGACTCTCCGAAAATGCAAAACATTTACTTCAATTACTTTCGCTAATAGAACGCGGGAATATTCCCAAAGAAATTCTCGCGGGCGGCAAAGATATTGTGGACTGGATGTCATGTATGTATATAACCTTTCAAACTTACTCGTGCCACATGTGAAGTCATCTTCTAACTTGAATAGCCGAAATGATTATTTTTAAGGCCGTTGATGAACTTTGTTCGTTTCGCTTTCTGGAGCGAAATAGGAGTCAACATTATGACATACATCCCCTCGTTCACGAATGGGTTCGTGGCTACAAATTTAGGAACATGAATACGAAAGCTGATAATTTCCGCCTTATTAATCTCATCGTAATATCAACCTTTCGGTTTGATAAAGACAGGACTTCTTCTCAATCAGCATATGAGCGTTCGATCTTACCCCATATTGACTGCTGCCTAGAGAATCTCCGTACACTTGTCGTAGTGAGAGGCGGTTGTTTTGATGAAGAAAACCGGAAAATGGCCTACAAGCTAGGTAGAGTCTATGCTAATCTTGGTGACGTGCTGAAGGCGAGTGAAATATACAAGTGGAGTCTCGAAGGCGTCGGTAGCATAGCCTCTAAGTTGGAACTCAGGATTATGGATTCATTAGGGGTAAGCCTGACGCTGCAGAGGAAATACGACGAAGCGCTGCTATGGTGCACGCGGGCATTGGAAGGAACAAAATCCCAAATCGGCGATCTCGCGGATACGTCTGAATCTCTTATTATTGCTTCTCATATCGCAACCATCTTGAGGGGACAAGGCAGCTATCGGGAGGCTATAACACAGTTTAGAGACATCTTGAAGCAACTAATGAGTAATTTTGGCGATAGCCATAGCGCGACTCTTGAGGCTAAATTACAACTCGCACTTGTGCTTAGGGCTTCGGGAGAGCTTTCAGAGGCTCTATCCCTACTTCAACAAATCCAAATCTATAATGGACCAGAGGGAGATAATGTTTTAGCTCTCGAAACAGTCCAGACAATTGCTACAATAATGGAGCAACAGGCTGCATATGCCGAAGCTCTGAAATATCATAAACTCGTTTATGAAAGACAAAGGAAATCGCTTGGGGACAGTCATATGTTAACACTGGAAACTATGGCTAGTATCGGTAGGATGTACGACAGATTAGAGGAGTTTAAAAATGCATTAGGGTATTACCAAGAAATTTTGGAGAGGTTACGCATCATCTTCAGGGGAGAATCTCACCCTTGGATACCTAGTACTTTGGTGAATATAGCCAACACTTTAATGCGCCAGGGGAGATATAAAGAAGCAGAGAGGTTATACAAGAACGCCCACACCGACTTCAAGAGGCTCCAAATAAAACCACACGGGGAATTCCCAACCGCGACCAACGTAGCCGGAGCATTACTGGCGCAGGGAAATTATGAAAAGGCGTTAATGTGGTGCAAAGAAGCACGTGAGGGGCTCAAGAGCTCTGCCTTACACGAGAATCATCCAGCCATGCTGATCAATAAGATCTGTTATGCTAATATACTCGAACTTCAAGGAGATTATCAGGGTGCCCTAGTAATGTACAGGCAAGCGTTGGCAGGATATGAGAAGAAGCCTCTGGCGTATCTGGAGCGTAACGAAGCTCTTAGAACGATGCGATCTATTGGCTGTATTCTAAGCAAACAAGGTCAATACCTGGAAGTACTAAAGCTCCTGAATGATGCAGAGAAAGGACTTGCAAAGGCAATGGGAATCCATCACTCTGAGACACTTAAGGTGATACGCTTAATTGGTGATGTTTTTGGCAAACAAAAAAGATACCAGGAGGCCCTTGAACTCCTCGATCGCGCAGAAAAGGGATTAACGAAAGCATTGGGTGCAGACCATCCCGAAGCTCTCCGAACGGTGCGCTCAGTCGGAGATATTTTCAATGAACAAGGGCGATATGCAGAAGCCCTAGAGCTTCTGAATCAAGTGGAGAAAGGATTGATGAAGGCGGTCGGCGAGGACCACCCTGAGACTCTCGAAGTTGCGCGCTTAATTAGTGATATTTCTAGCAAGCAGAAGATTTGCAAACTTAGTCTCGAGGGACCAGAGATAAGAACCGATTCTGGATACGCCTCTAGAGCCTACAGCTATTCCGAGCAAACGTTCGCCGTCGGGGACAACATCCCTTACCATGAAGGTTCTTCACTACAAAATGAAGTTGAGTCTAGTGACTGCGCTGAAACTGTCTACTCCGAAGTTTCAAGCATTTCTCCTTTCGAAAAGAGGGAATACATATCCCTCTTGGCAGAGGCTATATATGACAAAGTCTGTCTAAATGAGTATGGAAGTGGAGCTGAAGAAAAAGTTCTGGAAATATTGCCGGACTTGCTGAAAGATTTCGCCTTCAAGCTGGGCCATAACCCGCTAAGCCAAATGCATCGCGACGTTATGTTCTTTATTCACAAGCATCATAGGTAAGTTTATTCAAAACATCTGGAACATGTTTTTGAGATCATTACACAACTACTAAGGATGAGATCTAACCCTCTTTTAGTGAAATAGTGGAGCACTTAAAAAACAAGTGGACGAATCTTGGATTGGAAATTCCGACTGATATTCAGTCTAATGAGGCTAATAAAGTGTCCTGGCAGGACCGTATAAGCCTTTTGTTAGTAAGACCCGAAACCTTCACACCTACTACAACACCTTTGATCAAGGCAATGAAGATCTTACTTTTCAAGGATTCGGCGGGGGGGAAATTGGCGAAGTAAACGGTGATGAAACGGATACTGGTAGCAAAGCTACTGAGAGATATGAGTTCAGCAAGTCTCAGGTCCTCGGATATGTTGATTTTATCCGTAAAAGTTCTGCATATGAGTGGTTTGTGGGACGGCTACAGCGTGAACTCTTTCTTGTCCCGGCAAATCCAAATATTATGCTTACCATCAGAGAACGGATTCTTGAGTTCCTTAAAAAACCTCGGAGAGTTAGCAAAAGCACGCCTACTGAGTCTTTTAAAATAATGTTTCAATTGAACTCCGATATTTTTGTATTCCTTACAGATGAAGGGTACTTAGGAGGGGCCGAGGATATCGTCATGGGAGATGCAGTAGGGAGAGCAATCACGCTTACAGGCTCTTTGGTGGACTCACAGGCACTGACTTGTGCAGAATATCTTCAGCAGACTTGGTCATCTGGAGTGCGACTAATGCAGCTCATCAAAGATGTCATCCATTGTGATCTTGGCAGTGTATCGACATGTAAGGTTCGCTTAAGCTTAAAAGAACGGCATATTATATTACTAATAATGGGATTTTAGGTGAATTGGCGGGCAATACAAAACTCAAGGCACGAATTCACGAATCGAAGCTTGTGGTCGAAACACTTGGTACAAGAGATTCGGTCGCGGAAGTTGGCGAACAGCTTGCGTGGCTTGGCGCCGCTCTTTCATCATCTTCACATGAATTGGGAGTTGCATATTGTGTGGCCTCGATCGGTGATATACGCATCAGAGACCCAGGGAGCTCAAATCTTGAAAAGGATCTATGGGACGATGTGACTTTTGATATTGACTTCAAGCTTGAGGGAAAGGGAGAAACTCCGCTAAACTTCAATACTCAGTGCTGGCACGGTTTGTTTGCAAATACAACTGTCGTCAAAGGTTTTCCGATTTTGCGCCGAGTTAAGCCTAATACTGGACTCGAGATGCCTCTCAATATGATGGCGAGGCTTGTTCAGGCTGATTATATCAATACATTTGACAAAAAGCCCCATATGAAAGGGTTCAGTAGCATGTTGGTCGCAGTGGCGAAGGAGGATGATATGGTTATGTGGCATTTGTTTTGTAACCTAGAAGGCGACCGCATATCGTACCTAGAAGGTAGAAGTATCCCAGGCGGAATCCAATATCTTGGGATATCTGAGCTTGAGAAATTTCGACATTTCGTTGGCTGGTGCTCTGAAGCGAACTATAACGCCGGTATGAGCTTCCCATAACCCCTAATATTGCTTCCCACTCAAGTTTCATTTGCATAGGTTCCGCGAATGCCGATTACAATATCTCATCAACCCACCTTCCACGGGTTGAGGAAGGATGTATCCTCGAAGGTGTTCGACTAAGGCCCGGGCTCCGAGTTCAAAATAGCGACCATTTCGTTATTGGCAAGAAAGATTTACCAAATTGCGTAAGTCGCGGTGGGTACAAAAGAAAAGTCAGGTGGATCCATGAGCAACACGTTATTTTGTGGGATGTTGATGATAAGAGGGGGTGGTTGATAAACGGCACTAGTGCCTTGATGCACCTTTTGCGTAGGTTTCTAGCGTTCAGTGACCAGAAAGATTTTGGGGAGATGTTCACCTTCAAGGAAGAAAGCATAACCGAAGCCCAAATCCCAAATAAAGCCTCCTCTGCTTTGAGTACACTCTGCAACCCCAAAAACTTAAATATAGAAATATATAGCGGAGACGAGGATGAGAACGAGGCACCAGTTTGTCTCAAAGATAAACTTAATGACATCCTCAATATACTAGAACAGATCATGGACTATCAAGTCGATATCGCGGGCATAGTTGGGAACACTAGGTGGTCACGCAGGTACCTTGAGGGATGGGAATTCAACGATGTGGCCAAGGTTCGAGATCTTATTGAACCATGTATGACTACGCTTCCGCCAAGAGGAAAAAGTTGGATCGATTTTACGAGAGGTATCCATGCAATTACTTTATTTGGAAGCGGATTTGGGGAAATTTTTCAACCGACTCGAGGACTTTCGTGCGCTCACTGGAAGACGCTACCAAAGGATAACTACTTTCTCGCGGCGAGTGTGGAAGACCTAAATAAAATCGCGGGTAATTACAAAAACAAACAATTGAATCCTATGAAACTTACTCGAGGGATCAGTTGGTATCGTTACGGCCGCGGCTCCGATGGATGTTGCCAAGAAGGTGTGAGCGATAGACATCTCGACCCTGTTCAAGTACTCCTTCCTTCAACTCCAGAATTCTATGCTGAGGTCGAGTTTGGGACCGAAAATCTACCGATTCAACTGGATGGTAGTAATGCCGTAGTCTTTGGTCAGAATAAAGACTTTCCGTGGTTCTGGAAAGACACTGGCGACCCTGAAAAAACGGCACCCCCTCAAGAGGTCGATGAACCTGAAATCTGGCAGAGCGATAGCGGAATTGGCTCGAGTGAATCATCAACGGGCAGCAACATTACACTTGAAGATTACCATATAGGAGTAATATGCGCTTTGAGTAAAGAACTTATGGCGGTCCGCGCGTTATTTGACGCACCCGGCGAAACTAGCCTCAAAAACGACTCGAATTCATACGTCCTCGGCGCTATCTCGCATCACAACGTAGTCGCCACCTGTCTACCATCTGGTATGACTGGTACAGAGACAGCTGCCTTCGTTCTCACGAACATGCTAAGAAGCTTTTCAAGAATTCGAGTATGTTTTTTGGTCGGAATCGGAGGTGGAGTGCCATCTAAAAACAAGGATGTCTGACTTGGGGACATAGTTGTAGGTCATCCCACGGGTGCCCATCCAGGCGTCATCCAACACGATAGGGGCAAAAGACTTCAAGGCACAGAATTTGAAAGAACAGGGTATTTATCTCCTCCACCGATCTCGGTGTTGACGGCTATAAGCATTCTAACCTCCAACCCGAATCGCTCTTGCCCACTCCGAATCTATCTTGAACGTATCACGCAGATTCTGCCCAACTACAAACACCCAGGCATACCTGACTTGCTCTTTGATGGGAAGGCAGTGCATGCTAAGGGATCTGAAACATGTGAAAACTGCGAAAGCCCTATCGCCCGCGCAGAGCGTAAAGCAACAAACAATCCGATCGTCCACTACGGCTTGATTGCTTCCGGAAACCAGGTTATAAAGGATTCAGAGACAAGGGACCGACTTGGTATGGAGGGTGTTATTTGCGTGGAGATGGAAGCAGCCGGACTTCTAACTCAACATCCCTGTCTTGTTATAAGAGGAATATGTGATTATGCCGATAGTCACAAGAACGACCTATGGCAGGAATATGCGTGTGCCACAGCCGCTGCGTACCTCGGATATCTCCTTTCCTCTTACAACAAATTAGACGAGGTCGTTCAAACGGTTCACACCCACAATCCCATTGAAATCACGAATCAGTCTTTTCAATCTACTCCTAACAAAAGAAAACATGGCCTCATTAGTGTCTGAAGCCTAGAAAAGCTCTTCAGAATCACAATTTCACACGACTTGATGATATAACACATTCTTACAAATCCTCCTAGAACTTAGATAATATATTATAAACTGATTAAATTGCCATCTCTGCCTAGCGGTCTCTAGAATGCTGTTAGCCCTTGTTTTAAATATAGCTTAGAGGGCAGTCTTAATGTCATTATAACCCTTGATTCGTTTCTGCGGAAACACAAAGTCATTCTATGTGAAGTATCAAATGCCGCAAATAACATATTCACTAGCATAAGGCCGTCACTTCAGTCAGGGAGTGCTAGTTGCAACGATCAACGAGATTTCGAGATGCTTAGTAACGCGTTCCTATAGGTAACCCTTAAACGAACGAGACTACTTCTACATTGAAAGATGCATAACATGACTGTTTTAAATGTTGTCTTTCTAGAAATACATAAATCGAATATAGGGGAATCCGCTTGGAGGTACGTTGACAGTACCTTGGTAGTAGCGATTGTCTTCTATTCAACATAATCTAAGCCTCGAGTCACCAAGCCTCAGGAGTTCTATATCAGGGCTATTACGCACTCGGTTGCAGTCGAAAGGATTGCTCTTGATATTCTGCGCTCAGATATTATTAAAATTAGTTGTCTTTGAATTTCCTTAAATGATCAATCGTATAGAATGAAAGGTGATCGCTTACATCTTAGATGACCCAAATATTTCCTCTTTAGTTTATAACGTTACTCTTTCGGCTCAGGAGACCCTGATATTGTTTTCGGGGTATTAGTGTTGATTGGGAAACCTCCAGGAGTGAGCCGTATGAGGTCAGTTTTTCCTATATTGATCGGAGGTTTAGGAACCTTTACTGGTATGAATGACCAGAATCTGGGTAGCCGTCTCCGTTTGCGAATTCCAGGAACTTCTCCTCTCATGCCAACAGGCGTTGTACGCGTTGAGACTCTCGGAGACGGGTGGGAGATTGTATCGCCCAGAACGATAAGCCTCCATATGAACACCGGCGGGTAGTTCCAAATAGTAGACAGATGATTTCGGACATCGGAAATGATATCACGGCTTTGTATTCTCGAGAAAAGAGTCTCGATATCCAGTCCAGTCTGTTGCGCAACCGAGCTTGTGCCTTTTGACTCATGTGGTAGAGGGGCTGTCTGGGCTGTATTCAAAATAACAAGGATTAAATAAATAAAGCCAAAGTAAGGTACATTAAAGGTTCGCATGGTAAAAGATGCTCAGTGGATAAAATTAATGAGAAATGAGACGGTTTCTCACACGGTTCTGTTAAAATAATCTATAGAAACGAACACCATGTGCACCGTGCCAGTGGAGAAAAGATATTTGGACTGCCTCGTGGACGGAACTGCGAAAGGACAATCGATTTTTTATACAGTGTCTGCGAGATGACTAGTCGGAATGTAAGTTCTGGCTCCTAATTCCTCAGTTTATCCGTAGTCTAATCCATGGTCTAACGAGGGCGCGGATTATTGTAAACTTAGGAAACTCAAATGAGAATACAAAGGTAATATGGGATAGATTCACCTAGGTCTTAAGTATGATTGCGCGTAAAACAGAAGAAGAAGGCGCCTCGATCTGCAATGCACGATTATTTGGCGTTTCTGATCAGACTAATTACTACCTAAATAGTCTCGTCTTCGGTAAGTATTTTGCAAATGCAAGTTGAGGTAGACGGACGTAGTGAAGTCGCAAGATGAGTCGGTACCCACGTACTTTCGAGTCGCGCATTCAAGGTATTTGTCACGTCACACGGGAGGCAAGGGGACTGGTTTCATTGACCCTGGAGCATCTTTAGGGGCATGTATCTCTGAGATAATTTGCCCACACAAGCACTGATTGACGAACAGACTCTGTTTCGCTTACTGTGCAAGTCATGGTTGCTAGTTGCAACGCATTGCATCGGCAAGTCTCCAAGTTTCTGCCCGATAGAGCAAGTGACAGGATGCAAGATCCTGAACTCGATTGGCATGTCGCGGATAGTAGTGTGCCACAAATCTCGCTTCCATCTGCATGTCAAAATGAAACACTCTCCAACCCCTTCTGAACTCGAGATCTGGCTTTGAAAGAAGCATGATCTGCATTCAATAGCGTTTTAACGCGTTGAAAATAATAGAAGCTGTGACTTTAGATTTATGCGCAGGAATCTCTGAGACCTCGTTCTCCTGTTTCTTGTAAAATGCCTCTGGGTGCTTCCAGGCCCAGTAGAAGTAATGCCGAACATCTTAAATAATCAGGGAGGAATACTAAAGAACAATTTGGCCATATTTCGGATATATATTGCCGCCAAGTATCAATAACCAAGAGTCCAGTCATCTCCGTCCTCTAGGTTACAAGATGAAAATATGAACAAGATTGCAAGTTATTTACTACTTAGGTAAGTTTCAAGAGATGACAGTCCGGCTACGAATCATCAGGCAACTTTCTCCAACGACCTCCTCGCAGATTCGAATACTGGGCAACAACGAGGCCATTTCCATATGTTGCTTTCGGTTACATTATTTTTCTTTTTCGTTCACATACTGAAGACTAAATAAAAGTCATAGATAAGACTCGCAAATCTAGACTCTTCGGTGGATGCATGAGACACTATTCTCTCGTAAGATGGAAGGATGTAGGACGTTTTACACTGAAGGCAAGCTTACACACTAGAAGCGCATGAAATACAAATTCAGAACTAATCATATTATATTTATGCCTGCACAATGCTTACTATCAATTCTTTTCAAGTAAAAGAAATACAAAAGAGACAGCGAAGCTGTCTGTTGTAAAATAATTTGAACCAAATTCTAGACAGGGCCCTTCGAAATAAAAACAATATTCAAACAGGTAAAATTCCCTCACATTGGAATCACCACATGGTGTACCAATTCTAAGCAGTATTAGTAAATAAAATGGGTCTCTGAGGCTCGATTCAGAATTTATTAAGCAATATAGGAAACACAAAGGTCAAGAGGGAGTATTTAGACCGGAGAACCGACTCTGGGAGTTGACCTTGACGAAGACATATTTGAAGCCTTCTCGCTATATGAGTCTTGGAGGGATCCCAAGTCCATGCGCCCGATATGGTCGTGATGGACGATGATCCTCCCATGAACTTTCTGATTGCCGGAAACGTTGTTGAGATTGTGGCGTTCATTGACACTTGGTGTAGAAGGTCCAGATCCGTAGCTCAACAGTTTTGGAACGTGTTTGATGCAAAGAGCCCTGAGCGCAGGAGCCGAAGCGCAAATTATTGCCAAATTCAGCTCTACGATGGTCCAAGCATTGATAATAGGCGTTTTGCCAGTACCTCCAGAGGTAAGGAAGTATTTGTGAAGCGCCGAGAGGCGAAATCCTGATGCAATACAGGCACTATTCGGTTGTTAGTTTATCTCTTCAGGGGCTCAGTTAAAACTAGAGCTGAAGAACTTACAAAATACCCAAGCTAAAGGTGAAAATAGCGGCGATTCTCTCTCTTCTGTAGAGTTGAAGTCTAAAGACCATCGGCAGTGGCATGACCCAGATGATTATATCGGAGAGAATCATGCAGGAGCCGGTAACAAGGTATGGGATGGTTTGATGCGTGTTACAAACACTTGTGAACCACTCAGACCAGTAGTTGACTGGATGGCATTTGAACACGCTAAATCCAACAGCTGCAATCACTGTAGACAGAGTAAAAGCAAAAGTCCCCCAAACAGACCACTTTAGATAGCGGACTGGTGATAGATTGTAATAGAATAGAAGTAGTGACGATTTAATGACAAGCGCCGTGCAAGGATATAAAACGTCCAATGTTATGTAAAACTGTGGTGTTCAGAATAAATTAGTCTACCGAAATACTATACTGATGCAGTATCGCGACAGTAAAAATAGAATTGCAGACTTACGATTTGCTGCAAGGTAATTTCATTCCAGCTGTAGTCCCAAAATTGTGAGGTTTTGTTGATGTTCATAGCATGATATAAAGCGGTAGACCCGTATCCAAGTGTCATAATCTGTCGCCGCAATCATTAGTATTGGCTCTCATTGGTTCCGCTTTTGGTGCTACGATTATGTAAAGGAGAGTGTATAAACTTACATAACCGACAACAATAAGCCAATCGTATCCCATGATACCACCAGCGATAGTCTGTCTAGACCAAAGACGCAACGCAAGAACAAATGTTGTAAGAATGCTGAAGACCCAGAAAATAGGGATCAAGATATGACCCGTTCCAGGTGTACTGGGAAGATATTCAGAGATTTGGGCAACCCAGTAGATGCTATCTCTTATCATATCTGGTCCGCCGACGAAATTCTGAAGATAGTCGAGATCCGCGGCCCGAGCTCCTGTAAAGCGGAGAATCTCTGGATTGGTTGCATTGGGGTTATCAAGATAGAATTGCGCTAAGGTGTATATCACATCGAGAGTAGTGAGATTGTAAAAGTTGCGAGCTAAGAAGGCCACATTGATACAAACGGCAGCTGCCACATCTAAGTCACTAGTAGTGAGGTTCTGTGGATTACTAGCAGCATCCATCTTGCGGGGAATGGTCTACCACTTGATAGTAGGTAAAGAGAAAAATACGAGATATCAAAGATCCTTAGAAAGCTTAAAGTTGAATATAAGAGAAAGAACGTGATGTAATCCGAGACTGGTCACTAGACTAGGGTTCAGTTTAGAAGAAGCCTGATGAAAGAAATTGGATTGGGTGTTTCGGGAGGCAATCTCGAGTCTTTTATACGTCTCAAACCATATCCCCTTTCGCTTCAATAGCCAGAGCAGGATTCCAGAATAGATAGTCGCCATATGATCACTTTGCATGTAAGTAGTTAATATCTGGCTCCAGGATTGCGTTTCCGACGAAGGTTCTCTAACTTGAGTGTGGGGTATACTGGTACCTGGATGCTGCAGCTTCTCTTCGAATAGTGGGGCAAGGGAGATGTGCGCAAATGTGAATAGATTCGTTCTTAGACCTGAATCTCACCCAAATGAAGTTTCTTTTCTTATATTAGCGCAAGATATAACATAATCATACTGGCACACCAGACATGCACGTAATAATCAATTGAAGTCTCACCAAGCTAGAGCAACTCATGCTGCTGCGTACAAAATCTATTCTGTACATATATTTGCTTTTTTCGACATATAGTTGAGCTGCAGACGCCAGTAAGTAGACCTCTGTGCGTTTCCGAAAAGAAATACGTACAAAGTTTCTCATCTCTCCCTGGCTGATCATCGATCTCAATAACGGGATTCCAACCTGCAGAGTGGGGCGGTTGGCGATGTCGGCCAAACTTTCTAGTTCTGGGTAACATGGGGAGGGTATATTTAGGATGTACTCATCTGCAAGCTGCAGATGCCCTTGCATTCTCGAGATTCAATCTTTAGATAGTTTCGGCGAAGCAAACCCCCCATGGCGATCGCAAATGCGACCGCTCAATCGCTCAAGAGCGTGATAGACTTCTGGTATTTTTCTGTATACCAAGAGGGGTGCAGGTAATCTGCTTCCCGTCTTCTTACCTCATTTTTCTACCCCTGATGTTATCTTGTATCGATTCCTTAGATCATTTCGAGGTAAAAATAGGCGGGAACCGTGTGGTTTCGACAAAGCCAACTTAACCGAAGGCCAACATGAAACAACTCCCACGTTGTTCGCCAGGCACATGCATGCACGCTGTCAGCTTTGCAACCATCTACGGCGAAAGCGACGACGAACATCTTAAGATCTCAACGACTGCCTCACCGATCGATCTCACATATCGATGGAATATATGGGATCGTTATTGAAGAAATAGCCTCGTGCAGTGTTCCTGAATGGGGCTCCCAAGTTGATATGTATTCAAAACTACGATACTTGGCTAGCTAGGATTCGCTTCGAATGAATGGAGTTGAGAAATGGCTGCTCGCTCTATCAATCTATTCTTTTTATTAAAGTACCCTTCGCTGGGCCGAGACTACCCTTCGCTCATATTAGAGACCTTCTTTGCGGCAGCGAAAAATCTATCGTTTGCTAAAGAATGGAGCTCGGGAAGCTCTAGGAACACTTTCTTGTGCGCTTGTGTGGGTCTTAAGTGGCTCGGCAATGCGGCTTACTGCTGCGAACATGTCGCCCGCTCTTCCACCAAAAAAAGAACGAAAAGAATCTTCATATTCGATCCACTTCAAAGGGGGTTTTCGCTAAAGCACACACAGACGCACACTGCCGACGGAGGTACCAGACTTTGGTCAGCACTAAATGTAAGGTGGAAAGAAGCACACATAACGTGAAACCGGCCAAAAGGGAACAGAAACCAAAATAGAGTCTAACTGACGGAAAGCGAAAAAAAAATTACAGATATTTCCAAAAGCTACAATTCAATTGTTTTCGCTAGAACAACGGGATGAAACAAATGCTGCAAGTTGGAAGACCTCAATGTTACACGCCAATCACAAGGTGCTCCTCGGTATCTCTCTGATTGATATCTTGTCACCGACCGGCGCCAGCTAGAGATGAGAAATCTGGTGTCAGCTTTTCGATCGAAGCAAGAATTCCTGCTGGCTCCCCTTCGCCCTGAGGTTGCTGCGCGACATGTGTAGGTTGTTCGCGCTCAAAGGCGTCCGCTGCCGCTGATTGAATTTTGGCTGCAATTTCGCCGGAAGATGAGTTTGAATCTAATGTTGTTTTCGCCCCTATGGCAGCGGCTTCTGCAGTGTTTTCTTTCTCCTTTGTCAACTTCACCGCATTTTCTGCTAGCTTTTTATTCGAGCTTAATGTTAGTCCCAACGAGAAATGTCTAGAAAAAACAATTTAGGATGCCATCGTACCTCGATTACTTTCTCTAGTCCCTCCGAGGATGTTTGATCCACCACTCGAGCAGTATCTTTTAGGGTCTCAGTTATGGATTTATTAAGAACTACTGGCGGCGATGCGAGAGAGGAAGAAGTCGTGATAGTTCTTGAAGCTGCCCCTCCTTGTTGCGTTATCGAGGCTGTTAAGGTGGAAGATCGACCAGTTGCAGCCACCGCAGACCGCGCTGCGACCGCGGTGTCGGCGGCCCCTGCGGCTGGGACCGTCTTGACAGCTTGTGCAGCAGATCTAAGTAATGGCGCCGACATTGTACTGCTTGATGGCTTGATGGCTCCGAGGATGCGTGATTCTATCGAAACATAAAGATATTTTGGCTTGAAGTTTGTGTTCGTGCAAAGGATGTTGTCCATTTCATGCCTTTCACCTCATGACGTCATGTGGCCGTTTCGAGTCAACAACACGAAGTTTCACTGCCTTCAGGACCTTGGTTCGAACGACCTGGTAAGATGACTGTATCTCATACCGGTGCTTAGTGACGGCAGAAGACTATTTGAGTACGTTACAAAAGTCACAAAACACAAATAATAATAATAATAATAATAATAATAATAGTATTTTTTTTTTTGGAGTAACTGGGCGATATAATATTCTGTGGGTATCCTTCCATTGCTATTGCATTGCATTAAAGCGGGCTGCATGTATGCCCAGAAAACGCCAAAATCGCGAAAATACAAATACAATACATACAAGAGACGAAATTGAAGTGCCATATCACTTCGATGTTTAGTGCATTAATAGTAAAATGCGATGAAGAGACCATCATTACAAATTAATTCGTTTCACCGAGTGGCACAATGTATATTATCAAATCATTGCCACTGTGGAAGCAAAGGTTTCCGCTCTCTCCCATCTGTCAAGCCCACATCTTCGGCCGGAAGCTCCATAGGTGGCGGTTTAGCTTCTCTGATACCTGCTTCGTATATTACTCCTCCTCCTCCCACTTCGTATACGCCAGCTCGTGTGGGTACCGCACTGTCACCTATTAAATGTGGGCCCTGATTATTGGTCCCAATCTCAAAGGCACCGTTGGTAGTATTCTCTCTGGGATCGTCGCCTGGAGGAGGCATCGGAACAGGTTCGGTTTTCCGCCTCCGGAAGAAAACAAAAGCGAGGACCAAGCCGACGAGAGCCACTAAACCCCCAATGGTCCCCCCTGCTATCGCACCAGCATTCGGATGTGAACCCGAACCCGACCCCGAACCGCTGCCGCTCGAAGGTGGTGATGTTGATGTTGCCAGTGAAAAAATTGTTGCTAAGGATGGATCTCCGAATCCGTTTGGTGGGGCTATCATCGTCGCATAGCCCGAAGAACTAGATAAATTTGTTAACTCCCATGAAGCAGTAAGTATTGGAAATGAAGGCTAGTCACTCAAACTTACTTTCCTCCAATAGCGCTATAGACAACCTGCGGAACTTTGTAAGGATCTTTATCTGTGCTATTGTATTCCTCCAACCATTCGAAGTTGTTCAAATCGTAAAGGAAGAGCGCATTTCCATTAGTATCGCAATTTTTACTGTCGCCACCATCAAAGTTACGACCGCCAAAAACAGAAAGAATATGGTTATTGATTATGTTACAGCTAGCATGCAACCGCGGTCCGGGTCCTGGAAATAGAATCGGCGAGTATGCCTGTACCTGACTCCAAGTAAAAGAGGGAAGGCTGAGGGCCCAGACGTCGGTGTATTCCGCGTTTCCGGAGTAGGGGGTCCCAGAGTACATGAGAATCTGATGGCTCGAATTGTCTGGAGCAGATATCATCGTTGTGCAGAAGGTGCCCCTGGAGCCTGGGTTACCACCATTTGTATCTTGTCGGTACCATTTGTTATTTGTTATATCGTGGACGAAAACAGTTGTCATGGCGAGCTGATTTAGAATAATTAGCATTTAGCTACCTTTTCTCCACCGCTCTTTCGATGTCCTTCATATAATCCTAATTATATCGGGGGTGCTGAGATCTCAATTTTACTCACCGGTGTTCCATTCAAAAGGCCACCAAATATTATTGTGACAATTCTTCCGTCAAGCGTTCTGAATGGCACGCCTGCACCTTGCCCATCCATCCTTCCATAAGGGATAGTCCCATTCTTCCATGTCAAACCCCCAGCGTCATAGGTGAGCATTTCATCTGTAAACACAGTATTTCCACCCGTAGTTATCCACCCGCCGTATATATACCCTTTCCGAGCCACATCGTCATAGAATGTTCTCCTGCTGACAGCCGAGCCTGTTTGGCCGTTAAATGGTGTATCGATTTGTGACCAAAGTCCCAGACTCGAATTCTGGGGGTTGTACGGCGCGCTCCAAGACTTGCCGTTCACTGGCTGGGTGTATTGGTCCGAATTCACGAATATCCCGCCTTCAACTGTTGGTGTACCCTGAGAGTAAAAGATGGAGCTGGTCGAAGAATCAAACCAGAAGACGCCATTCTGGACTATCGGTACTGTCGGAGGATACACTGATGGTGGTAGAATGTAGGTCGCATTTTTTAGGTTATCGAGAGGAAACGAGGTTGATAAATCTACGATTCGAAACCAAGGCCCTATCAAGCGAGAGATAAGATTAGAAAATTTTCTTCCAACATAACCTTCACATGCATTTAGATGTCCGCATTCGTACCTACGCTGACTGTGCGATTCGGTGTTTGCACAAGGTATCCACCAGTGATGAATAGTTTGTTCCCCAGGAGAAGTGCTAATATCCAAGTGTTAGAATCGAGCATTGATTAAACACACATTCGCATGTGGTACAGTTGCACCATGGCGACAATGCGGAAGGTTTTTGATGTGTTGAACGCTTCTCAATTGGCTTACTTTGCTGTCCAGACTGGGCGCAGTATCTCGAAAATGGGTCGCCTTTATACGGCGAACTAGTCGCCATGATGGTCGAAATATAAGGCCAGAGGCCAGAGATTCTAGGATCCTAGGATCACGAAGAAAGAGAATTCAGAGTAGATTGTGTTCAAGGTTCGAACCAATTTCAAGTCTGCGAAGTGGATCCGGATCTCGATCGTTCAAGCTAATTAAGGCCGGCCAAGATTCGGTTGGCAAGCTTGCACCATGTGTGGAGCCCCTTTCTGTTTTTGGTTGCAACCAGTTGTAGGTAGCTGACATCATCCACCTTCCTCAAAATATTAAAATGAGACCAGCCTTTTTTTTACCTTCAGTTGAGAAATGACCACTGCGAAGTTAGATTTCCTGGGCAAGACATCCGACGAGCGATCCAAGAAGTGGAGTTAGGGTTTCAAGGATTCAGATGTTTAGATTTGGTATTCCAAGATGATGATTCTATTAAATACCCATCGCATATCCCCCGAGTCTGAAGGCGACCCGATTCATCCGCGATGCGAGAGCACAACCAATTATAGAAAAGTAATGGAAAAAAGCCTTATGGGAATTTCAATTGACTCCCTGGGGCTGACAATTTCTGGAGATCGACTGCGGTCAAATATCCATGTCGAATCCCATTTCAGAAGAGGGGCTTTTCCAACTACCGGCATCGCCTTCGGGTAACGGGTCTCTTTCGCCATCCATTTCCTAAAGTGACAAGGAAGATGCGCCTTGTCGATCCCTGTCCGTGCATATGATACTCACACGAAAACAATTCTTCGCGACCTCCAACATGAGGGCCATCATCGCCTTTGATTTCAACCTATCCTCAATATATCTTCCTAGAACTAATGAACATAAATACATACGCAGAGCCATGGATGTAGTTAAATCTTGCTTTGTCTATCTCTTGCTTCTCTTTCAAATAGTGTGAAGAAATTTTGTATCGGGCTTTCTGGTTACGTGCATTCAGCCGTCATAAAGTACGCGTCTGCAAAAGGTGCCCGAAACGACAGATGAGTGTCGAAATTCGTTTTAGATTCTGAGGCTCATATATACCACATCGTCCGCCTCAACCTCTCATGCAGTTGTGCGTTGCTGTTTGAAACTCGTTGCAGATTTATAATCGCATATTCTTCGACGGTGATTTTCTCATCGTTCTTTTTCGGCCATTCTTGATTCTTCACATCGTCAACAATGTGCTGGATCCACGCTCGCGCCCTGCCGCAAGCGAGATCAGCGCAATAGGCCGGCGGCGCGTATGAAACGCTTCTTAGAGATCGACCAAAGCTGTAGCTCCATATATTTGTCTACGATAAAAAGGATGTTAGTATCCATCGAATATCGTCGGACAGATCATTCTCACCAATTTCTGGATATCGCTGTCTGGGAGATTCATATCATCTCGAATGACAAAATAGTGTGCGGGACGCTGCCAGATAAGTAGAACAATTATTAGCGCTGTAGAGTTGTATGCATGAGATGTGGTATCATACCGCTGTTCCTGCAATTGCTGAGTGCGCTTGTAAGAAGAAATCCTTCTCGTATATCTATTCACAAATCAGCAATTAATTGTGACAATGCCCAAGCTTTCAGCGAAATGAAAACTTACCGCAGTAACCGCGCGATCGACTACTAATCCCGGTGGTGTATTCACTTTACACCCAATACTCTTGAAATTGTCATGTGTGGACGCGAAAAATCGAGTTTGATGCCTCTTTCCGACTACAATTACAGTTAAAGTTGGTGTGGGAACGTCGAGGTTGAGCTTGCCCCTTGCCCCCTTTACGGCTCTTAAGATAGCATTATCGATAGCGACTACCTCTTGGTCGAGGACTTGTTTGTATTGAGATTCACTAACTCCGTCCCGAAACATTATAATGTGCGTTGGGAGCTTGTTTCTCAAGTTGAAGAAGGTCAATAGCCGGTCAACAACTGCCTGTTCCATATTTTGGATCATCTCGCCGTTACGTTGAAAGTCAATGCTTGCATGCAACGTCGACTGAGCTGGGTCAACCGTTGAAACTACGGCTGTTATAGAGGGTAGGTGTCTACTCCCAGAGTGGGAAACGTCCGCTCCCATCAACATCACTGTGTTTTGATTATACGCAGGGATTATTTCGGCGAGCTTGGGTGTGTTATGCGTTGTGAAGTTGATACCCCCCAGCTTGAGGTTTATTTTAAGTGCAATATTCTGATAGTACTGTGTCGCACCTCTGCCATTTTCAGCCATCTTTGCGATCTTGTACATGCTCATGCATACAGTTGGAACTCCAACGATACAGTCACCGCTACGCTTTATCGCGTTATATATCGCTGGCGAAGTCGAGGGCAACAGGCAGAATATCATGACTTGCGTATTGATATCGCTATTGTATATTTTAGTCACCTCCGTTGCGATTTGGGTTTTGAACAAATTTAATACTCGCACTGCGAGTTCAGCGTCGGATTCTTGGTTATGTGACTTCTGAATGTTGAAAGTAGCAACATGCGGCTTTGGCGGCACCGTCATGCCTAGTGTTCTGCACTCATTGACGAGATCTTCTACTGCTTGTTCTGGATTGAACCTTGGTCTTGGGTCGATGGAAAGAACGATATAATGACGCAATTCGGCTGGCCTATAGAGTAGGGCTTTATCCGGTATTCGCCAGGACCCAGTGTTGGCATCGATCTCTGCATTCTGCTCTGATCGGTCAGCTCTACGGAAAGCAACGTTTGGAGGCGTGAGTTTGTAGGCCTGCAGTTTTAAGAGAGTGGTTTGTAAATTAAGACCGAATGATTGGAGCTATCATCAACAACATAGTTAGCTTTAGATACCTCAATGAACCGACATCCTCGAGTCATACTGTGCTATTCGTCCTATCTCGAAGATTGAAAACTTCTGGAAATTTATTCTCAAGACGCTCAACGTATTTTCCTGGGGCTTCAGCGGATTCCCTTATCATAGCAGCTGAGCCCTGCGCATTGAGTCGCCCTTTGAATCTCTGTCCTGGCTCAACGATACATAGCTCCAGAGGAACTAGCAGTTGGTCCGATTTCGTCTTGCCTTGGAGTTTGACCACCTGTTGATTTGGGTATTTAAGTGTTACACCGCCTATCGGACGAAGTGTTAGTTTTACCACGAGAGAAGGTATAGCAAAAACGGCACGTCGGAAGGATTGCTTGTACTCATTAACAGGAAAGATATATTGTAAAGTAGAGCAGCTGGAGTCGGAGTGGACTTACGAGCTTTGTAATAATCTGCGACTGAAACGCTTATCCCCCCTTCATTCGGAACTCTTGCGGTATTCGCAGTCTCGGTACTAATTTCAACGAACCTTCGTGACATACTGGAACCTTCTACCCTTATAAATTTCCCTTCTAAGAATCTCTCAATGCTCTTTTGTTCCACCTCTAAGACATCAAATGAGCCACCATCAAGTCAGTAAATCAAGTGCTACGATTAAGACGCAAATTTAGGGGCTGTACCGGTATATCGTCGGATAGACCTAGCTTGGCTTTGCCCATTGGATAAATTAATGCTGAGGGAGAGATCTTGACTCTTATAGAAGAGATTGGTTGCTTTGCTCACGTTTACCAGACACTTTTGAGAGCCTGGTCGAATAGAGGCATGGAACCCGTGCAAGAGCTGAATACCAGACCCTACGTCTAAACCATCATAGTCTGCTGGGGATTCTAGCTGTCTTTGTTTGCCGCCGTCAGCGAAATCTAGAAATATGGTGTTTCCTTTTTCGTGTATGAGCTTTTCGCCGTGTCGGAGTCGAGGATAGCGGAGAATTATTGCGTTCAGGGCTTGAATGACTTCATTACAATTATTGGGAATCACGCTATTTTCATCGGTTGCTTCCTTGCTGCTTTTGGCAAAGGAGGAGGCAGCGGGAACAGCTTGGCCGCTGATGTAGTTTCTATAAGATGCGAAATCAAGAACTTTCCGTTGGCTCTGATCAATCTCAAAAGCGTAACTTCGTTGGTCATGTGAGATGTTGTAGACTTTTCGGGATGGTTTCCAAGACTCCGGTGTGTATATGTACCCCGCGTAATCTGGCGCGATTCGAGTTTCCTCGCCCGGAAATTGAGTACGGATAAATTCATCAATTAATCTCTTATTCTGAGTCTTAGGGTTGCTTGTCAATGGGTACCTGCAGATATTTGTCGAAGTCAGTTCAAAGGCAAAATAGTTAGCTGCAACCAGTAGCCGCTTATCTCCAGATGCTTCGCTGTTGTAAGCTTTTCGTAGAGGGAAACGCCAAGGTCCAGATCCGTGCAGTTTCAGTCGGCTTATAAGCGCCGAGTTTTCTGCATTCACCGCTCTTTGTATATCGCCCGATGCATCTCCTACCGCATCGATATTGAGGTGCCTTAGTTGTTGGACGATATCACCATTACCACCTCCCCTGCCAAAGCCGCCGCCACCTCTAAAGCCGCTAAAAGAGCCGCCACCTCTTCCTCTTCCTCTTCCTCCTCCACTGCGGTCGTTTCCTCCTCCTCCTCCTCCTCCTCCTCTATTGCCCCTTCCTCTATCACCTCTCCCTCTGTTTCCACCACTTCTTTCACCTCTTCTTTCTGCCCTTGACGATCTAAGACTAGCTAGATGTTGAGGCCCAACGAGTTTCAAAATATCACAATCAGAATGTTTGTGGGAGTAGCTACCACAATGACGACAACATGGTCTTGATCGACTGCCGCCGGCTAGAGCTAGCTTGAGCCAATCGGGTGGGTGGGTGCCGTCATGGCCAAACAACATCACGATCAGGGCGTCAGCCATGCTGGACACCGACGCAGTGTGTTGTTGGTTCTAGACTGGTGACGAGAGCTCTGAACTTTTGAGCGGTTACGAATGTGTATCTGAGGAAAATTTGGGTTCGGTGGAAATAAGAGTTCGAGAGAAAAGTATTCTATTCTCAAATGGAAAGAGAGTAGTATTTATGAGTGTTAGGTATTATTCGGTACGGGTTTGTGGGAACGACCTTTGACGTCGATATTTGGAGAATTGATATTAGAGTTGAGAACTTAAGGAGGTTTGGCACTTCGTGAGTTAATGCATGCAATAGCGTCGATAAGAAGACGCACGATAAAAGTTTTCGTAGGCTTGTCATAGGAATAGACATCGTTGTTAACAGTGATAATGAGATGGGCTTTGCAGTTGATGGCATTGCATTGTCAGGTCTTCTGGCGCAGAACTAGCGTGTTGTTTCATGTTGTATTTTTTACCACGATTGTGCGTTGTGGTGCCTCGCGTCAAAGAAATCCTCGCACGATTTCAAGTAAACAAAACCTTACGAGAGGTCATTCCTGAGACGGGTTTCCTTTGTGATTAGACGCGCCATGCTTTCGTGTCAAGCAAGACTTACCTATATGCCCCTACTGATCGAAATAGGAGCGTTTCCTAGTCACAAACTCGTGAACGCTTTGCGGAATCACGAAGGCTCTGAGAAAATGCGCCAATCCCTCTTTGGAGATATTGAGAGCTTTATGAAATCAAGGTATGGCAAAGCATTCTTCTTCTTTGTCTTATTGTCGGGACAATTGTCCACTCTGATTCTAGGGCACACCATTTATAGTATTGGCTTGGTACGCACTTTACGAGTGAATTATGATATCGGATCGAGGGCGGTGGTGAGAGATTTCTTTGTTTAAAGAATATCTTGCATTTTTCGATCTCTAGGGCGAAATATTATTGTGCAATATAATCACGAAACAGACCATGCGACGAGGTCTATGGAACTCAACGATACCATTATTCTAACCCATCTACAGCTAATGAATAAGCACACGGGTGGGATCTGAACTGAAGGCAGGCTGGGAACTAGGCCAATCTGAACCTAAAATATCATTTTCGCTCTAAATCTCTACTTTACTGAATCATCAAGCCAGTTGAGACTATGAGAAGAGGTTGACCTGAAAGATAGCACGAAAGAAAGGATGACAGGATAAACAACTCAATCATTTCCGGTGAATATATTTGAAAATTAGATCGCCATTCAGGGACCGTTCGCTATATTAAAAGTTTCGAATAAAGCGGGGAAGCTGTGGTGTATAATATAGGGTTCTGTTGGGCTGCTGAGCTTGAGTGCTCCTCGATTGGTGTGAATCGAGTCTCCACTATGAATTCGCCAGCGCCCGTTCGGTTGGCTTGAAAATCCCGGTTTGAAAAGCAGAGCGGTGATGAACGAACCGAGGACCCTTGTCGGCTGCCACAGCTGTCCAGCTGTAATTCCGACAGGCTGCCCACTCATCTTGTTGACCTCATCCAGGAGAATCCTTGCATTCAAGATTTTTGCGACATGTTGAGAAAGGAAGGATGGAGGGTTTTATTCATTATCTTACCTGTGGCTGCCATTCTCGATCAAAGTCAGGGCCCGGCTCACATAAATTACTTCTCTATGGCTTTCTACGTAGATTATCTTTTACGAGGGCGAGCCGGGTCCGGCTGCTGGAGATTAAAAAGACGCAGGGACATCAAACTGCGACGGGTCCATAGACTCTCCCTGCCAATTTCACGAGGACCCATTCGAGCATTTCCACGTGTAAAAGCAGTTCTTTTCCTGCAAGGAGCCCGGTTGATTGATGCAAGTCTACGCAATGCTTGATGACTTGTGGAGCCGGAAGCGGGTTTTTTTTATATCTGCAACGGCCACAAGTCGATTAAATTATCAGCTCGCCCCGTCAAGAGGATGATGATGATGATGAGACTCCACAGCCGTGCCACCGCTCTCTGCCACCGGTGCATGTCGTTATTTCTAGATTTCGAGAATTTTCGCCAACATAACATGATCCGACATCGACTTAACTTCACTCTTTGAAAGAAGCTGGATGCATCATCGCGATTCACGAACAAATAATATGACCTCACGATGCATCTCAATTGGAATCCGACCGTCCGAGCCGGCCTCCTTCTAGCCGCCTCGCTTCCTCTTCCCTTCGTTTCATGCGCTTCTTCCACGATCACTCAAGCTCCCGATCCGACCGTCGTTCAACAACGTCTCTACCCCCGCAAGACCTCTTCTTCTGCGCCTCCTTACGGTCGCAATGCCTGTTCAGCTCTCTACTCCGTTTACAGCTGGTGCTCGACTTCCGGCTATGTCAACCTCGGTGGCTCTTCCGCCCTCGCTTCTTGCGCCTGTTACTACGACCAAACCTGGGTTCCAAATATCTTTGACGAGCTCGTAACCTCGTGTTACGATTACGTGCGCACCGTCCAACCTGCTGCGACCGGTGGAATAGCTCAGTACCTTAACATCTGTTTCCTCGCTGGAGACATCAGCAAGTCCGCTAGCCAAGGTTCACTCGCGTGCAACACTCTCGCTTCAATCTTGACCTCATGCGCCAATCCTCCACGAACCCGCTCTTCTTCCTCAGCGCTCATTTTCTCCGGTAGCAGCTCACTCGCAAACTGTGCGTGCTATTCTGCCTCCAAGTATGTACCCGACAATTTCGACCATTTGGTTTCGTCTTGCTACACGTATGCCCAAAATCTTGCCGGAGAGGGCGCTGCCGTCTCAACCCTCGTCGGATTCTGTGGCAGTGTGGGCGACGTCCGACAATCCGCTTCAACAGCCCTTCAAAAATGCCAACTGTTCGACAACCAATACGCCGCCTGCGAGTCAGCATACTCTGGCGTTTTCAGTACCTTGACAGCAAGTCAACAAGCCAGCTGCCTCTGTTATGGTGCGAGGGAATCTTGGGAACCAGGAGTCGTTGACGGCGCCATCCAGACGTGTATTGGCTATCTGAGTACAGCAAATCCTCAGAGAGCACGAACGATCGAGGTGTTCGGTAACGGCTTCTGTGAGGGATTAGGCGACGTTCGACATCCCAGCTCCACCAATGCCGTAAGTGCATCTTTGTTTATCCGCGATCATATCAGTCCTACTTTCCTCGAATTCCTTTTTCTGACTTTTATGAACAATAGATTCCGGGCCGAACAACTTCTATAGTCTTGCCGACGATAACAGCGACGAAGAACTCTACCTTGACGGTTATATCGACTCTGTCGGAAAACAATTCCGAGACAAGTGGGACAATACATTCCACCCCAGCTTCGACCACAGCCTTGCTCCCTACAAATACGATTGTTCCCGAAAGCGCGGGTGGGAAATTGGTAGGTTCCCATTGTAGTTGACAAGAGACATAGCCCTTTTTACTAACTATACCGATAGGGTGTACCGTTTTCACCATTGCTTATAGCTCTCCTTTGCACTGCGATATTGCGGATAATTTATATTCTCTAAAGCCACTCGAAGACTTTTGATATCGCTTTAATCGTTCAGTCCATCAACCCTCGATGGGAATGTTCCTGGGGAACTTGCCAATTCTCTTCTCGAAACCTGAACTCGAAATATGAGCAGGGCCTTCCATTATCCACCGGCTGAATCCTTCTTTCAACCAGAGCTTGAGGCTCCGCGTTTCTTTCCATTCACTGTATATATCTTGTGTTCCTCTTTGTCCATGATACCATTATAGAATTTTACGACCGATACCAGCGCAGGTGGATATTCAAGATCTTTTAATATTCCCAATCAATTCTCAGTCAAGAGATGTCTTACCGAACTGGATATTCTTTTTTGTTAGCCGATAAGCAAGTGCTTTCCTCCTGTTGAATATGGCGGCGTTAAAATTCCTCGCGTGATTCAAACGAGATTCTCCACACTTGGCATTGACGTCACGTCGTATGTGCATTACGAATCAAATGTAGGAGGCAACGAGAAATGGGTGAGCAATCATCACCAAAGGTTGGAGAGTTGCCAGACTCTTTTTGAAAGGGGAATATAATTTGTAGAAATCCTTTTTCGAATAAAATTTATTTCTCTGCCTAAAGGAGATCGCTAAAGCATGGATAGTGAAGTTCTTGACGTACAAAAACAAATGAACGGAGAAGGAAAACAAAAGTAAAAGGCAATGAAAATAATACGACGGGAATTCGTTCGTAAACACCAAGTTTCCACAATAATCGGAGCATCAGTCCTAAAGTTCCATTCTATTTCCATCCATTTTCCACCTACTCGAAGCCCGTACGACGTCAAACAGTCCTACCACACCATTTTTTGGCCTTATCGATCCGTATATGTATCGAGAGAACAATGTTTACGGTAAGGCTTCGTAGTTGCTGGTGTACTGTTGGCGGTTGGAGAAGAGATAATAGATGATCAAGCCGATGATAGGGAAGAAGAATACGAAGAGAGACCAGAGGATCTTGTGAGATGTCGGGCGAGAGGATTTGAACACCTCGACTAGAGAGAAGAGAATATGATATCAGCATCGTATTTTCAATCATTCACAAGATAAAGTTGAAATGTGTTAATGCGGGAGAACTTACTGAAGACCAAAACATCGAGGATAAAAATGATGATACCGACGATACCGCCGCCGGCACCGTAGCCCCAAGCTGTATCCTGGATGTGGACCAACTCATCACCCACGGGGGCGCCCATGGCAAGTGACGTAAACAGGGCCGTGAGGAGGAACAACAACATTGTGATTGCTTTGAGTACTTCCAGATATATTATTTTCGGGGAGAAATTGAAGGTTGAAGAAGCCTACTTGACTGTTCTTGAATATTATAGATTGAGGAGAGTAGTTGGTTATTATTATGAAGAAATCAAGAAGGTGAGGTGGGATGAGGTGATTGCAATGGTGTGTGGTCCTTATAAGAGAAAAAGAGCCAAAACGAGCTCGCAATGCAACAGGAAAATTTGGCCCGATCGATCGAACTCCGATATCAAAACATTACACAATCGCAATGTTGCCTCGCTTTCCACAAGATACCGGAAAATACTAAGCTGCACGAGCACATTCCTAGCTCTTTTCGAGTGACTCTGCTAGTAGACTTTGGTATACCAAGAGACGCGCATGTACCAAAACAATCACTCGAGAATGCAAAATGTGAACCCCAGCCGATGACGTATTGTGGTCATGCGAGCGTGTTGCGTCGGGCGTCTCCGCTAGCTAATCAACGTAAGATTAGATTAGATCAAATGTAAAAATACAACATTTTGCAACACAAAACAAACGGGTGCTTTGGGTTTGTATGCTCTGCTCTCTCTTTCAATATTGAATTCCCGTCATTCCATCTGTACCCACTCAATATAATGCTATATATGAGCTATTTCTATCATATTATTGTAGTTTTGAAACCCATTTCTGAGGTTGGCACTGATATTTCCCGACCCCAAGACTCGATTGGATTTTGAACTCGGTAGTGTAGAAATACTAGGCTATCCTACGCATAAAGCTCCGTATGCTTCATGCATTTGGATCCTAAGCTACTCGGCTTCTACATCATGAAAATTATTCCTTCTTTCGCATTTCGTTTAAATCCTCGCTGAAATTCAAAACCTCTCCTACGTTACCATCATGAGGCTTCGAATATTGAATGATGCCTGGTGAGAGGATGGGTCCCAGATCAGTTCATGGGTATCGCAAGACATCTTCCAGCATAAGTTTGAGTCTTGCTACCCCTAACAGCTCCCGATGTAAACTTGAAATCCAGAGTTATTGGTCCAGTACCCCTTGATGCTGGAACTGTAAACACATGTTGCCAAGATGCGATCAGCAGCATCTCCAAGCTCCAGAGCTTGCCAGGAGAGTTGAGTCGATAACTGTCAGCTTCAAGCGTTAGTCTCACCAAGTTGCATGAAAAACGGTACCGAAAAATTGTAAGATACTATGTACGTACATCGTTGCAGAACCAGACGGCGCCAGTGCCAACCCCAGGATAAGTCGAACAACCAAGACTAATACAAGTTAAAGCCGGTGCAGTTATTAGGGCGTCCCCCAGGTTCCAAAGGTAGCTGCAGGCATCGAAAATGGCTCTTTCATAACCTGGGTCTCCGCCGACAGGGGCAACATTACCACACACAGGATCGTCTTGAAAGAATCGCTTGTCGAACGGTTTCGCTACGGGAAAACCCTAATGTCACAAAATGTGATTACTGTTTAGCTAACGAGAATATGGCCTCATTTTCAAAGACAGAGAAGGTAAATTGATATATAGATACCTTGCGACGGAGTTTAGTAGCCGCTACTGGAGATGTAGGGGTTGGTGTTGGAAGACTCGGAACTGAATTCGCAATCGGAGTCGAAAATCCAGGGGTAAAGAGTGCCAAAGTGCTCAAGACTATAATGCCCCTGAAGAAGTTCATTCTATAGGTATCGCGTAAATAGAAATCGATTGTAAAGTTTCAGAAATTTATACTGTTCGCTTGTAAACTTCGAGATATCAATGTCCGTCTTGATCTTTGTTCGATGTGGTATGATGCTGAGGCATGAAGGCCTGTGGTATACTTGATGAAAATTTAAGCGCACCCGAGTGGGAGGGACACTTTTATTTATCACATCTTACATTTGTGTTCTCTGATCTCAGATCGCATGCATATTTCCCATCAAGCTTACTCCTAAATGCCCTCTTTTCGCAGCATACAATTCTTCCAGTTATACGAAGGATTTTTTGCAAAAAGAAACTGGGATATGATGTGAAACGTTGACTGAGTAGGATAGGCAAAAGAAACACCACGATATAATTCTCAGTGAGGCCCGCTATCTCGGGCTGTGCGTTCTTATGCATGCAGCCAAGGTTACTGGGACTAGAGGATTTTCCCCTCATTTGGAATTGGTCTCCCCAATCGATTAAATGCCCGTGGATTGATTCGTTCACTGTTCTGTGCACAACACACGCCAACATCCCAAAACACGGCTGCACAGGCCGCTGGTGGCACGCAGGCTCAGGGAATTTATATTTGCGAAAGAACATGCTACCCTGTCATATTATCTTAACACCGGAAATCCATATGCTGATATCTAATGTGTGAACGTTTCATTCTGCGCCACATGGCACATGCTTTTATTGCAGGTCCTGCAGATTGTCACTGCAGGCTGTGACATGCGCCTAAGTGGCACAACACCTGGGCGACCCAGATATAGAGCTACAACACGAATTTACCCAAGTTACGGCCAACCATCGGAAACCGTAGCATGCAGGTCGGGCCTTAAACGGCCTATTCCAAGGCAATCGATCGCCATTCGCTCTTGTTACTTCGGATAATCTTATCAAAACCAGAATGATAAGCTAAGATTGTAGCCCAGCCATCCGATTATTTAAAACCTTTATGCAGTGGCAAGGCTTACCTCAAGCAATAATTCTGGAGACTGCCTTCAAACCAACCACTGCTGAATCCGTTCTTTAAGGCGTATCGTTGAGCAACTTTTATCTCCCTTTAAAACGAAACTGTTTGGAAAATTTACGACATAATCTACCAATTTTTTATAGAAGCCTGAATGCACAGTTTGGGAGGCAACAATCTACTAGTTTATCAAAGGACCAACTCCCCGAGATTTCGAACAAAGGTGTTCTTCTCCGCTTTTGGTCTCAACCAGGTAGTTTTCTTAAAGCTTCCGACCATAGCATGGGAAATTTGGGCTAGCGTCATGAATCTACTGTTTTCGTAGTGGCGGGACCTATAGTACCGGCAATTTCTGGCAATGATTAAGACGCATCTTTGGATGTGGTGAGGTAAAAGCTATAGATCTTAGGGTTGCGCAACTGGGGTTAACATCAGTAGCAGAAATTATGCATATACGTATCAACATAGTACCGTTTCTCCTAATCAAAAGAAAACTTGAGAATCGTTTAAAAATGGATGATGCTTATCGCTGTTTGAAGAGTCTCTAAATCTCGCGGTGGCTCACAAGCGTCATATATCAAAATGAGAATTACAGGTACAATCTGACATTTTGGATGGATATAGGAGCAGATTAGAGTTCGACTGCACTTGAAGCGACGGTTGACTGGCCAGTCAACCACCATAAGTCCTGGCTTAGAGTGATCCAAGAGTATTAAGTATGACACCAACAGAAGCTCTTCTTGACAGCTTCTTTGAAAGATATTCTTCTAATTGGCTTTGATTTTGTGGAAAATAAAAAGGGCTTGTAATGTGATGAATGCCTGGGCAGCACTCCCTAGGAACGCAACCGTAGCACTCCACTCAGTCGGCCAGCGTAGGTACATCGGTATTGGAGCAATCCCACATGCGATACCAATACCGAAAAGCACCCAGGTCCAAACCCATTGTCGGATTTGAAGCTTACCAGCTAGTGCTAGTGGTAGTATTATTGTGAATAAACCGATTAGTTGCATCATGCAACTCTGGACAAGAAACCAGAAATCTGCATCGTAAATGGTACCCGCTTGGCGACTCGAATACTGCCAGGCTTTATATCCTGGTATTGCGGCAAGAATAACAAGAAATAAAACCATCACAGTTGCTGTGACTGTCGAATTCCAAATGTTCGGAGTAGAGTCGCTCTGTTGTATCGAGTCCGCGTCTGGGACGGTGGCTTCGATCTCTTCATTTGTAACTGCTATCAACCCGGCTTCTGCTGGCTTTATTCTAGTTCCTCTTCGTTGACGAATATCGGATTTGATCTCTCGAACGCGATCAGTAGTTAAGGGTATGTAGCGGCTGGTATTCTCTGTGGCGGCAGTGATGATTGCCTCGCTTTTGAATAGTCAATATCGACAAAGATGTTTAAAGATGCCAGATACTTACATCGTATCCGTGAAATCGTCGGAAAATTTGGCTCTATCACTATGAAGGTCTAGATGGGATTGGAGAACATGTAGGGCCCGATCGACACTTGCGTACCTTACCCCCAAAGGTTCGAACAGCTCCGCCATTAACTTAAGTGTGGCTGGTATCTGTATTAGTAGACGTACACCTGACCTCCATGACGCGTCGCAAACTGATTGCATCCGCTCATGCCAATCAAGCCACTGGGCCTGCTCGTTGCCTGATGTTCGCGAGATAACTCTAATAATAGAGGCGATTAACGATTCGAACAGAGGTTGATTTTCTTTGGTGTTGGTAATGCAGGCGAACATTAGATCTGTAGATTTATCTCCTAGTTTCAAATGAGTCTCTTTTAGCCGCTCGATGTCTTCTTGTCGCACACAAATCTTGATGGTCTTTGGGGTGTTGCTGTTCATACCGCAGAGCATACTCTGCAGCTTCGGTTACAACATTATCGACCGCTTCAAGACTTTTAACGAGGTCAGCAACAATCCAACATCCTCATCGTTTAGATCTAGATCTGAGAATTTCATTATTGACGGCGAAGATGGCTAGAGAATGGAAATAAGGCTTGAAAAGTTTGATCGTTGGACAATTTGAGCGGAAAGTTCTGAGCAGGATCTAATTGTTTTGCTTTTAAAGAAGGATAACTAGGGCTGCCTATATATGATACTTTAGATAAGGTTTTTGATTTGGTCTCGAAGCCAAGAGGACGGCTGAATAATTTTTAATAATGTGCATTCGAAAAGCTTCAGCCTTTACAGGTACAATGTTCTTTAAGGCGCGTCCTGGCTATTTTTGCGTTGCGTTGTTCGATATGCAACAAAATATGGGGCACAATGGATCAATCACAATATCGCGATCACGGAAACCGAATTGGAGTGTCTATTATATAAGCACGGATATAGCGGAACAGAACGGATGTGCCCAAATTGTATGTCATTAAGATTATTTCTGTACTATAATACTCATATGTTTCGCTAAAACTCAAGATAACATGTCGTTCGAACTTCCGATTCATGACAATGCAATGCAAACCTTAAATTCACTCAAAATCAACGTACGGTATAACTGGGTTGATCTTTTCCCAGTACTTCTCTCCCTTCTTTGGAGCTGGATTTCGCAACGCTAGCAGCATGGGGCCTCCGCAGTATCCTCCCGGGGTTGCGGTTTTTTCCACCTTTTTCCACGTTCCAAATTTCGACATGTCTTCCACCCCAAACATCTCGCCGGGTTTGAGATTTGGAGGATCGGAATATATCCACTCCGCGTGGGCCACTTGGTGACCTGGCACCTCGGCCGCCCGCGCCGATGCCTTTGGTTGTCCTAGGAGCCAACCGAGTATGACGTGTGAAAGGAAGCCGAGTCTCTCGAATCGCCGGGAGAACTCGAGCCACTTGAAGGTAGCCTCGTTGTATGCCACTCTAACATACGGGTTGACGAAAATGTTGCCGGCAGAGCCTGTTGCGCGTCGGACCAGATCTTGCAAATCGGCGTGTATCAGACAGCACTCCGAAGCGTCCCAAAACACCTCTTCCTCCGAACGAAAGCGAAGGGGAGACAAGCTGTCCATTGAGGCGGATTCAACGGAGCGGACGGACTCAGCGAACCAACGGGCTTCGAAAGCCGCCATCCCACCCCAGCAACTCTTCACACGAACAGCATCCTTTTGCTGCATCACATCATGCCAACTCTCAGCGCGTGAGCCACCTGGCGTGAACCACGGATACCATGGGAGTCCGCTCTCATAGTATTCGTTATCTCGCAGAGCGAACCGATCATAGAACTTGAAGGGGTTGACATAGTCCATCGCACAGGCAGCATCATAGCGCGTACGCCCATCCGGTCCGATATTTGTGGAGAATAGCAGGTCGGCAGCGTCTTTAGGTGAAAAGACAACATCGTTGAGGAAGAGAAGTTTGTCGAATTTTGTGAGCGGCGTTGAGAAGGGACCGATGGTGGAATTGAGAAGGGGGAAATCGACGAGTGGGTCTATTGCATAATTCCTCGCGGCGGCGAGATAGGTGATACGCTTGACTCGCTTGTCGTTTGGGAGGAATTGAACGGTCGGCAACTTGGATCTATCGATGTGGTCGGAAATGATGTGGGAGCGGCACTTGACGAGCGTCGACAATTCCTCCAAAGCAGCCTTGACACCGGGACCACCGTCGTTCTCGTATATACTCAGAAATACATTTTCCGGCCCGAGCAAGTCAATCAGGTCAAAGACTGATTTCCTCCAAGCCCCTCGAATCAAGCCTTCGTCTTCGATATTGGCGGCGATGAACACCTTTTCCCCGTGAATGTTTTTGCCGGAGAAATGGGCGGGCCTCTTCGAGTAGGATGGTTTGAATATCGGTACCAGCACGAGGAGGAGGAGGTTGAAACCGAGGATGAAAATCAGACACCTTAAGAGCAGCCTCCTCCACTTGCTACGACCTGTACCGCATATTCGGAAAGACTTGTGCCAGATGCTCCCTGACCGTGACTTTAACGCTACCGTCTCGTCCACATCGCCGGGGACAGGTTGGTAGTCGGGCTCCTGAGCTGACCAGACGAACATTGGCGTCGTCTGCCTGTGCAGCTTAGGGAGGGATATTGTGTTGTTGTGTTGAAGGTGTTGTCCCGCTGAAGCCAAATCACTCCTTCAGCCTTACTGTTGCATGGCGGCGTATATATAATTTAGGGGTCAGTCGGTATCTAGCTATCGGGCTTTATTCTTTCGAAAGCGCTGTTCAATGATCCACCGGCTGTTTGACGTCTTTGAAAATGGATTTTGAGATGGAGAAGAATGGACCAAGGAAAAGGAACGGGCCCTCCCTCGAATCCTTTTTGTTTAATTTGCAAGGTCGATGGCTGCAAGATTTTGCGCTGCCTTTCGGCTGCCCCTTCCAATCTAGCTTGCGTGGCGGCGTGCTGGGAGGGAGCCATCCAACCGCTTGGCGCCTGCCCCAACTGGCTCCCCGCGACCGGGGTGCCCTTCTTTTGTACAGCCCCCAAGACGAATTCGTTCGCATTCACCTTCCCCCCAAAGGAAAAAACCACCTTTAGGGCTGTATGCGGCTTAGTCAAGATCAGCCGTTGGAGCTGGGAGACGATCACGAATACGATAGGCAAGCCAGTCGACCTGGTCAAGTTCGTCATGCTGATGCTGTCAGATTTCACTCTCTGGTTTGTTTATCGCGGCAGGTTTCAAGGTTGATGCCAAACACTACGAGTGTGACGGTGAGCTCGAAAGACTGCTCAGCTAGCAGCAGAAGTATATCATCGCTAGAGTTAGGCGATTAAACTGACGAATTTGAAGTTCCGAATTGTCATCTGATCATTTCGGATATCTGATACGTAAGATTTCCGCCCTAGACAAAAGGCCTTATTAAATTTTGAGCATTCCAAGTATCCCTGCCGGTTTGCAAGCCGACAAAGTCGCCCCACAGCTGCAGCCAAGTGAATTTCGTGAATCTGGGTTTTGATCCACATGACGAGGATCCACGAAAGTCGTTGAACCTCGAATCTGAGGTGCGACAACCGCCGGACGATCTAAATGCAACAGGCAACAACGACACGAGGGAAAGCATAGAACAGCTCTGCGCGAATGTAACACCGCAGCATTTCTAGATCTCTCTCCTCTCAGCAGAACATGGAAGACCATACTCGAAGTATTGCTTCTCAAATTGGAAACACGCTAACACAAATTTCCAACCAGCCTTTTACATTCCATGCATAGAATGTCAGACCAACGTAGTTCTGATCGTGATTACTTATGCATCATTGCTTAACTCTCCTTTTATAATTCTGAATTCAGTATATCCCTCCAAATCTTGTTTGACCTCAAGCTGCAAATTGGCCCAATCAGGATAAGCCTACATTATCCCTCGTCAGTTCTAGGTCGCTCTGATTACGTATATAATTCAATAAGTTTGGGTTTTATTGCTCGCCTTCTTTACAGTAGACACGAATACGTTTTGGATAGCTTGCGCGGCACTTGTGACGCCGATAATGAACGGTATCAACTGTCCGGTGCTCTGGATGGTATTTACTCCTTGAATATCGTTCCAGGCAATCGTGAGTTCGATACTGAGGATAAACCATACAATTGTCAAAAACATCAGGATATTCCAACATATACTGATCCACTTGCCGGCCGAACCGGAATTGTTAGACGGCCTTCTCAAGAAATGATGTTAGCCTCGGCAAAACGTGCCATGAGTGATAATGCCATGAAGATTGGGTCACACACGTAGGAGGGCTCCTGGGGTCTCTAGGGTCATTGGCTTCGGCATTTTGCAAATTATTCATCTCCACAGCTCCGTTTGTTTGAACGGATACATGTTGGCTAGCGAGACCGGCGCAGAGTTTTAAGATGTCCGAAAACCGAATATTATCAACATCCGTAGATGATAAAAATCGTAGCGTATCCGCAAATGACCGAAAAGGGCTTATCAACCGAAGCACAGATGTTGACGGGTTCCCTGGCATAAGTATTGACAGACGTAAATCGGACCTGCCGAGACGTTCCATAATGCGACTTATCCGTAGAAAGTTTGCCTGAAACTGCTCTCTCGCCTTTGGGTCTCCCCGAAGTATCACGTTGAAAAAGAAGTCTCGGTATATGCAAGTTGCGAGGAATAGGACCAGCCTGACGAAGAGAATAGCGAGAACGACAGCTTGAGGGAAAACCCCTATTGCGATAATGATTCCGCATGCCTTGAAAAACCCTAACAATCTACCATCAAGCAGCTGCTTGGAAAACACGAAAATAGTAGGAACACACTCGGTAGCAGCGGCGCTTGGTAGGCTGTAAAACCAGAAGACAATATTGAAACCAGCTAGGACGCTAGCGATATTTGCCCGCCAGAGTACCCCAGACCAAGCTAAGTTCTGATGCTTGAGAAAAGCCATTCTGTCAAGGTCGATTTGAGCGGTGTTGCCGTGCAAATTAGGTAGCTCATGTCCAGTCTCCGAGAAAATCGTAGCAACGACCCTGGGCAGGTTGTATAACAGGGAGAGAGTACCGTGGATTCTATTTGTTATCATTGAGGGATTTGCATTTTCTGAATCGTCAACAACAGTCTCGTTGGCGTTGGCGTCGTGATCTTCTCTCGCAGCTAGAGACATCTTTACGCGGTGTGGCGCTTCTTTGAGGTTTTGAAGCAACTGGGAAGCCGTCTGGGAATGCAAGAGTTGCAGGCGAACCCCAAACGTACTCATGGTCGTTAGGAAGAACCCCAGTGCTATCTGTAGCATAATATAAGTCTCTACCGATTTTATATTTGCGGAACGATTTGCGCATATTGTCGCAATTACGATAGCAAAGACGAATACGGAGTTGGCCTCGAGTATGGATTGCGTTGATAATGGGTCAGCGAGAATGCTCGTCCACGCAGAGAGCCACTGTAGATATACTCCTATCCTGATCCCCTCACCGTAGAAATCGGAGTTCCCTTGGATGGGAGGACAAGAAGCTGTTGTGTTTGATCTATATGGCATGTTTCCGGATATTTCACCAGGTGATGACCTTTAAACAGAGTGTTTCAGATATGAGGGATTGAAGAACGCGAACGTCGCTTGGTATTCGCCAGCGATGACATGGAGATCTCTGGAAAACACTAAAATGCGATGTCTCAAGCGACCAAAATCATCGCATCATTGCTCTAGGCTATTAATACGTTAGATGGTCCATATATAAAAGGAAAAGGAAAAGCTTCTAATAAGGCTGTATGTTTCTGAGATTCAAGGGGCTGGTAGCGCAATGTTGCGCGAGAGGAGACTTAAATATTACAAGGCAGAGCTACCATGAAACTCAGCCGCGTTGGATCAATTTGGTCAAGAAAGAAGAGGTCCTTGGCACAAGGCCTGCTCGGAGATTGGTGTAAGGTTAAGCTGCAACTCAACAGGCTCGCTGTCAGCAACAGAAGACATTCCACAATTTTAAAAATGCAAAAAAAAAAAAAAATTAATAGCTACTTCTGTCTCACTATCTTAATACAAACTACTATCAAGAAATGCATTGGTCTTTGTATACATTTGATGGAGCATAGCAGGACCACTCGCTTTCTTACACTCGCTTTGTTTTCAACTGCGATATTCTAATGGCGACCTTGGCGAGGTATCTAGCACTTAATGCATATTTAAGATATTGAATATATAACGTTCATGAGGGTTTTGTTACTATAATTACAAAAGTATTGCCCTCCTGCAGCCTGGTTCAATTTAAGTTGCGTTCCGACGATCGGTTTGGCTTTTCAATGTAGCACTGGCGAGGCTTAATGTTTGATTTCCGGGGTGGCTAATTTGGGAGGAGGGGTACATGAGTTTTCAAGGCAGTATAATTGTGGAAGGTATTGAATACTCTCTTATGGCACTTCGAGAATTTGTATCCATCTAGCGGACCCGTATGCAGTCCTACGAAACACTGCAGATGTCTTTAGAGAATCCATTGGTTGTCCTATCCCCGATGATCGATGAGGCTTTGTAGTATGCTATACTTTGTGCTTTCGTAGTACCTCCATCCAATATGCGAAGGATTTGATCTCGAACTTGACTAGAATTTCCGCGCTACCCATTCGGTCTTGCGGGGCTTGTTTAATAGCAACCGTGAAAGATCAAGAATTGCAACAGATTCTACAAATTGGAAAACGCTAACCGTAAAGATGCTCATGACTAGAAATATAAATAAACAACTAAAGTACGAGGAGGAGGAGGAGGAGGAGGAGGAGGAGGAGGAGGAGGAGGAGGAGGAGGGGTATGAAACTTGAAATTTAACGCTAAAATCAGATGCAAATCTATAGATTCAAGGTTTCATTAAGAGGTCTAGAAATCGTTACACTACTCAAGTGAAGGGCTTCCTTCCCTCTGGGCAGTGATAATTATTGCCTGGCATCTTGCCGGACTGGAAATACGCCCTCATTTTAGAGTAAGCACAGGTATTTTCCGAAGCATAGGCGGAATGCTAGGAATATGTTAGTGATCGCGACAGATAATCGGTTATTTTCGAATTGGCAAGTTAGACTTACAGCAATTAAATCCACTATAACTGTTTGTGACCCCGTAAACTTGGCGGATGCTTTTACCGCACTATAGATACCAAGTTAGTGTGATTTAAGGCTCGTAGTTATCTTGCTATTATTATACTCACTCTTCCCATGGTGTGACTGGATCTAAGGTATTCCCGATAAAAAGGATTGGGGTTTTCGGTGTGCCACCTATTCTCTCATGCCACTCCCATTTCGGCCGTATTTGATACCGAGAGCAAATTATCCTATCCCCCATTCTTGTAGTCCCTGCAACGATGCTCGCAGATATGTAAACCTCCTGCAACGCCGGTGACACTGTTGTATTGTAAATGGAGAAGGCGTCTCCGCACCCGGTTTGATAAAAGGAGTAAGTTCTATCTTGGAGAGGGGCCGGAGGTCTCGATGGGTCAGCAGGAGCCTGGAGAGGTAATGCTAGAATCTCCGCTATCGCCGTCGCATTCCATTCCTGGAAGGGGGCCGTCGTTGCTTTATCCAACGCCGCGAGTAAGACGGCAAGGCCTTCCCACTCAAGGATGGAGCTGTACATTGCGTTTAATATCGTGCTCTTCAATTGAGCAACAAGCGAAAACACCGCCGAAGCATATTCGCTCTTCTCTACCTCGTACATCGTAACATTGAACCTCGATGTCATATTGTTGAACCGGCTGATAACGTCGTGATAAGAAGTACCGGTAGCAAACGCGCATACCTTGGGACCAGCATCAGAGCAACGCTTGAAAAACTGAAACACACCTTCGTCAAGATGTCGAACGATATCATATTCTGTGCGGGCCTGCCATCCATCCATGTCAACAACACCGTCCAATACAAACTTGCCGACGTGATCCGGATACATTGTAGCGAAAGTCTGGCCGAGAACGGTTCCATAACTGACACCGTAGTAGTGAACCATAGCCTTGGTATCATTCTGGCCACGCGACCGAGCCAGTGCCTTTGCGATACTAAGCATGTCGGTGGCTATGACTGCAGTGTTCATATATGGACCAGCTTGATTATCCGCACCGGTGTAAGCAATACAGGCCTTGTTTAGCAAGTCGCCATACTGCGTAGACTGTTTGATAAACTCCGGTGTCAACCGTGGCACGTAGAAGCCGTACGCGATTTCGGTATCCAGAGCACCTGAGGGGATGCTGCTATGATTATTCTCATTCTTCTCTCCGTCACGTTTCGTGTAAGCTCCACGGGTCGCATTTTGTCGCAGAGGATCAAACAAGTCTGTCGCGGTAATGTTACAAGCCCCATACGGGATACTATAACCTACACCGCGAATATCGAATCCAAGGATATCATAACCCGGGCCGGTTAAGTTTTGCGCGATATCAAGCGCGTTTGCTGGATTGTATACGAATTCAGTCCCCAGATAACCGGGGCCGCCCGGATTCGTGAGCACAGCGCCTTTATAGCCATCGCCCGTCGCATTAGTGGGATATTTTACAATTGGCACAATTGCCTCGAGTCCGTTGCTGGTGTTTTGATAATCTAACGGTACCTAACTTGAAGTTAGCCATGCCGCTAATTGTTGTGGAACGATATACTCACAATCAAACGGGCGCATTCCATATACACCTCTTGGGTTGCATTACAAGGGTGCCATTCTATTTCTTTCGAGGGTGCGATCTAAATTCAATTTGCAGTTATTATGATATTCGAGCTGGTACGGGACGGATACGAAGCTCACATTCTCGAAAAGAAACTGGCGGGCTGCCTGTCTTTTGACAGTATATAGCGCGTTTGCAGTCCCTAGCAGAGCTAGAAGAACTACAGAAATGTTGATCATCTCGCAATACGACAGTGCTAGCTGGTCGGTCTAACGAGAAACTTGTGTCCTTGTAAAATACGAAAGCAATTTAGATACTGGTGTTCGAGTGAGGCTACATGATAGCCAACAGGCGAACCGTCCTTTAAATACGGTCAAGCCAAGTTACCAAGACGGGAAAGTTCGGCGATATCACTCTGAGCCCGATTTCTGGGACTGATATGTATGTTTCGCGTCCGACAAAAGTCCAATGAGGGTCATCTTGGTGTAGCCGATGACGTCTGTTGTTTACAGAACACAAGGTCGCGATCGTCGGGTTCCAAGAGGCGTAGCACGGAGAACGGGAAACTCTGGGAGCTCCATCCATACCTAGGCCGACGGACATCATCTATATCTAGATGAAAACCTCAACTGAGCGTCATCGTGGCCGGGTTTGGATAGTGTTCCGGTAGTTGGAATTAAGAAGGCGAAGTTTTAGGTAGCGTTTATGTTCTCCGACGGGAAGACAATTTTGGGCCGGGGTTAGAGCTGCGGAAAGGCGGAACCGAGAAGTCGCATTTCACTCCGTTTCAGCCTCATACTCGCCTGACGACCGGCGCTTGGGGCTAATCCGTGAACTGGGGTTGAAGCTACTGATTTTATATAGTATCATTTAGAGGCAAAAGACACACCGTGTCTCGATAACTCTAAGCCTGTCAATGGTGCCTGTTAGTGGCGGGGTCGAAAACCAAAAATCTATCGTCGTCCAACCCGTCAGTGAATATTTGGACACCTGAATTGCCAAGCAACGTTGGAAACGAACACCTTCGTCACGTTCCCTAGATTTACTCCGTTCCGAGGCCGAGAGAGAGATTCGCAAATTGGATGCAAGATTAAGGGCGAATATTTCCTCGTGCCATTCCGAATGCGACTCTGGGCGTAATCCTTCAACCTGCTTGGTGTCTCTGAATCCGCGTTTCTCCCAACGCGTGCGCGTGCTGCGTTGAGGAAAGCCAGGATCATACTGCCAATACGAAGCTTATCAGTTATCACAATCCTACCGGGGAAGTGTAGTGCGCCATAGCGGTACAATCATAATACCGCATGAACAACACGAATATTGCTGAGGCTAATTGATATATCTTGCGTTATCTTACTTTAGGGTTTGCCTCGGACGGTGGCAACAACCACTAGAATCGGCCGTGGTCGGTTAGAGGGTTGTCGATCCTCTCATTTGTTACTCGAGTGAGATTGGTGAATATCATTTGGACGAAAAATCATCATACTTCCTCCTTGATTCGGATTTTCGCTCCACGGATATGTAGTATGAACAAGGTAGGGTATCTCGTAAAGAAGAAAACCTTCTCAAAGGACTTTGAGCGTCTGAAAAATGAATATTTCTGAAGAACTAGGATGATAGGCCCGATTATTTGAGCGCCACCCAACTTAAAGAACATATAAATCCCATATTTCACTTTGGTCGCATGTAACTACATGACCGCACGGCTATGCCAACCTAGTCCTAACGCTCTACTCACCACATCTGAAAATCCCGAAGCTGTGCACATTCAAAGCACATTCAGATTTTGTTGTAGCAAGTTGATGATCTTCAATGATAGTATACAAGTTATGCTTCATTTCATCAACTTGTCTCAGTACATCAATGGACTATTCCTCATATCTTAGATGAACTATACGTATGAGGCAGATATTCTTTGTACATAAGCTAGATACTCTATATACTGGTAGATATTGTAAGCAAGATATTGACGTATTCTTAAAGGTACCGCGAGGAGAAATTTTAATATTTAGGTGGAATCTGCCACATACTAGTCGCGAAAACCAGGTGGCGTATGAAAACCCAAGTTGTATGTGTGACAGAATTGTACCTGCTTCCTACGGTTATTTCAATAATATTAATACCCCGCAGATCTGCGGGGTTAAGTCACTCCGTTTCTTCAGAAATATCCCCTACAGGCAAAGGTTGCTACTCCGTCAAGTCCTGTCCTATAATTCTCCATCCAATCCGGAAGATAATGAAGTCGGATAGGTTCGACGCCTATGTTCTAGGATCCTCAGGAACACGGGGAAGCCTCTATATTAGCAATGAAAGCAACTCTGCTGTGAAATCACTCCTAGACGTTTCTGTAGTATATTAGGAAGACACAACAGGAAATGACATTAAATCAACTAAGTATTCGAGAAACTTCAAATACTGGCAAATTTAATGTGTGTCATTAGGAGTAAATCGTTAACTTGGATCAAATCTGACTTGAGACTGTATTATGGTATCGCATTTGATCTTCCTATTCAATCTTAATGGAAAGAATGATGTACTTGCTGTACTTTGGTTGTTTTTCAAGATGATGGTGAATACGATTATATTGCCTCGGATCTACGCTCATTTTAGGCTCGATGAACAATCTCCCACCAGCCACGCATCGCTAAATTACCGTTTTAGAAAAGTCCGATACACACTGCTTGGATTCTTGTCGGAATTTCGCTCCGTGCGCGAGAGCACAAATATTCGTACTAACGGCTTATAGTCTGAGAGCTAGATTGTACCAGTATGGCCTTTTTATTTCGATGAAGATTTATTTGACATGAATATACTGGACTATTGAACAACTTTGGATTAGACGTCCTTTCCTGCAGTTTATTTATGTGTGGTATAAAATGAATTAGCGTATAAAGTAGAACGATCGATCCTCTCTATGTCTCTAAGGTCAAGCATGGCCGGACACTAGAAGCGACACCATCGAAAGCGTGAAACGAATTATTATTGTCTAAGCACCACTCTGGACTGGTATAGATATGAAAAGAGTTGTTAGGCTTATCTGGGGGCACAACATTCCACTAACTCCCGGGGTTCCCCGCACTGATATTAGTATACTAGCTTTTATCGGCTATACGGAGATTTGTTCAACACCAATCCGAGATAACAGGAAACTCATAGACCTTTATTAATGACAAGCTGGTATTCAAAATCTCGTTTCTATGAAAAAATTACATGAGATAAAAATTTGGGTCTCGAGAGATCAACAGATGTATTGAAGGGGACTTAGTATGGGGGAGATGTATATACTGCGAGCCGATTTTGATGCTGTCGGTTCACTTTGGGAAGTAGATACTGAGTATATTTGGGAGAGTTCTTCCTGGTAAGGGCCTTGCGTCAGATGGCACTCTCTTTTGGAACCTTGAACCGTCAAAATTTGCTCTTTTGGTCATGGAATCGCTGGTGATCGATATTCTGAGTAGAATTAACTCCTGTATTACATTATATCTAAATTGTGTCTTTTTCGCTGACAAAGTTTTTTGATTTATCCAGTAATTTTCAGCTCTACTGGTGTAATAAAACAATTTTTGCGATTAATTATACCGTTGAAAAAGAGCTGTAGTATAAAGTAAACCCACACTAAACTTATGCATAACTAGTATGTGGGTCGAATTTCTAAAGAGATCGAAGCGAGGTTAGGTAGACCCACATCCCGCGATGGCTGGGGCCTTTGCATTTTATATATATCGCTTAATACTTTGACCCTTATCATAATTGTCAAAGATTGGTACAATTAAGAAAGTCTCGGTGGTAAATGTGCCAAAATTTGACGGGGCCAAGCTCAGTGCTAACCGTGAAACGACAAGATTGGTACAACAATATTGAGACATTGCGGAGGAAAGAGCATAACGATCCGAAGCAGATATCATCGCGTTCTGCGCGGGTTCTTTAAGCACGATTTTGTGAGATGGTTGGTGAAAGTAAATAAAGGACGGTCTAGCGTCACGCTGGCTCGAAGTGCCCGATTTCCTTCATAAGTAGCGCAAAGATCCCTAATGGCCTGCAGAAACTTTCCCATAAGGATCATCAACATTAGCTGTGTTAAGCCCGAGCCATACAGCAAGTTCTTCAGTTGCCATGAGGATTAGTTCCGGTATACCGCTATTGTCGAAACTAGTGTCTTTGATATGGGCACTCGCCATCAGCGATACTTGCGCTGCTTTGGACCCTAATGGAGGGGACCACCATTTGCAACAGCGGGGTGGCTATGCCAATTGTAAGTACTCTCCTATCTTCACTAAGAAGCTTTGCCGCGGATTTGACCTCAAACTCTCTAGACGGTGGGAGTGCATTAACAATCACAAGAACGACGAGCAAATGTACAAAAACCGCAACGAAAACGATTGCAATTGCTGGATATCCGATTACTTTACAGGGTTCTTTGATAACCTTACCGAATAAAGTTATAACTGATGCAGGAGAAATCTTCAGTTTACCAAAATCAGTGGTTACACTACCCGGCCGGACCCTTACAGCTATTGGATCGAATAAAATTTTGCTTCCGGGCACTTCTATAAAAGCAGGAGGAAAAGCTATTAGGCTGCCTGGCCCTACTATTACTATTGGCGGAAGTGTTGTCTTTGACGGGAGCAAAAGAATTACTCTTTCAAAGGCCTGCTCTACACAAACGACAACTATTACCAGGTCATCAGTTGTGGCTGGCATCCACTTGAACTTTCCTGAAGATATACTCACTCTCCCGGACAAGATTGTCACGAATGCTGGAAACGTTTTGACCTTGCCAACTTCCGTCATCACTCTAGGAGGATCTAGCATTGTAGCCGTAGCTTCAAATGCGATCGTTCTCCCTAGGAACGTTATAACCGCGGCTGGTCAAGAAACTACACTATCTGGATCAACTCTTACTCTCCGAGGTACTCTTCTAACCCACTCTGGAAGTAAAATAAATATTGCCGGCGTAACAAAGACTATCACCAACACTGGTACGGCGAAGACCGTGACCCAGACGGGAGCGATAGCGACAGGATTTCCCGTAACACTTAAAAATAATATTATTACCGTCAGTGGCAAGACAATTATTGACGAAGGTAGCACAATTGCACTCCCTACGTCAATATTGACGCTTGGAGATAGTTCCTTGGTCGCCCAAGGTTCAACAGTTGTCATTCGTCACTCTGTAATCACAGCAGGAAGTAAAGCTATCACGCTGCCTGGCTCTACGATTACACTCCCAAGCAGCGTTATCGAGAACGCGGGCCAGAAAGTTACTTTGCCTCACACTGGAACTACTCAGATTGTCACCAAGTCGCTTCCTGGCACAACTGTAACTGGAATTCCTGTTAACCTTCGAGGATCGACTCTTACGCTGCGTCACAATATCATCACGAATATGGGATCTCAGATTACCTTGCCAGCTCCCACTATTACGCTACCTACTCCACAACTTTTGGGCTTGGGCGGGAGCACAGTTGTATTTGTAAGGTCTACGATTACAGCAGCTGGATCGACTATTACTTTACAGGGGCCTACTGTGACGCTTGATGCAACCACTGTGGAAGTAGCCGGGGAGATTGTCACATTACCAGGAAACACAGTAACGACGACCGTCACAGTAACTAGTACTCTCGGAGGAAACACGATCACGCTTCCCGGTATTACCCAAACAACTACATTATCTGGCTCAATCGATCAAAGCAACTCTATTTCCACAGCTACTGAACTCTCGACAGTCACAGTGCTTGGCACAATTACAGTAAGTTCCTTTTCTACTGAAACGATTCTAGTGACTAAAGAAGCGACGACCGTCACCACTATTCTCACGACCGTCAGCACTACCACGCTACCTGGCTCTACAATAACGCTAGAAGGCACCACCATTACCGCTACTGTCACCCAGGATGGTTTCAAGACGGTAATCTTAACTACAACTGCGTCCGCCCCAGTGCTATCTGGGACTACGATAACCACGACAAAGATCGCTGACGGAACAACGGTGACTGTCACTTCTGTGACCACATCTACTACTACTCTCACTCCTTTCACCACAGTATCAACCATTATCACCGCGTCCAATATTATAACCACGATCGAGACAACAACTTCAATTGCTCCTATCGCTACAGCCACTATAACCACCACCGCTATAACTACTAGCACTGTCATATCCTTCGCTACAGCAGGTAATGCTGTTACTACGGATACGACTATCACAACAGCTACCAAGACTATCACAACAGCTACCACGACTATCACAACAGCTACCACGACCATTACAATTCCAACTGATACTACGATTATAGATACTACGACTACTACTATTTCCGGAAGCAAGAGCCCCACCACGGCTACTGTAATTTCGACAAAAATTACCACAGTTACTATCACTGATACTGCTACTTTCACGGCAGCGAATACTCCTACGACTACTACCATTGTTACCACTGATACCACCACAATTGCTATCACTATTACAAATGCAACTACAATCACTAGCACTACTACTGCTACTAGTATTACGACGACTACTATGATTACGACCATCGGAACAACTGTAGACGAAACACAAGGCCCCAGTAGCTCTAGTAGCTCCGGCAACCCGAGCAATTCCTGTGTTTCTACTTCTATAGTTCACCCCACAATAACTATAACGCGACGCGTTACAGGATCTGTAGCATCAAGCACAACCATTCAGCCAGACCCGATAGACCCTCGGGGAACTGCTACTGTTATTGATTACTTGGTATTGGCAACATCTTCCCTGCCAAATGTCAGCTGCGGAAATGCTGGCTTAGAGGTCGCGCTGTTTGATAGTCCGTTTTACCATGCGATAGCACCAGATGCTCTCTATGGTAATCAGTATGAGTGGTTTGGTACTGCTCCAGTGCTTCAGAATGCAACCACTAAAGTGCTTGGGGGTTTATGGACTACGAACCTTCCATATGGCTTTCAAGATAGCAGACTCCGCGGAACATTATATTATGCATTTGGGTACCATGGGTACTTTTATGCACCTATTTCTCAAACTTATACTTTCACAATATCAAACACGGATAATGGGATCGCACTATGGGTTGGTGCAAATGCGTTAAGCAAATGGGACAGACCTAATGCGAATGCGATACAAGAGCTCCTTAAGGCTGGTGATGTAACAGCAGGGGTAGCAGTAAAATACAGCCTCGCCTTGCAAGCGGGTCAATATGCCCCTCTCCGACTCATGTTTGTGAATGGGGGTTCAGGCGCCTCCTATAGCTTTAGTATCACTGGCGCTAATGGCGCCACTTATGTCGGGGACCAAACAAGTTCCAATTTTCTAGTCTCAAAGTCTTGTGATGGTCTTGCCACACCCTATTTACCATTCTCGCAAGAATTTCCGAGGCCAGAAAGCTGCGATAACATGGGAGTTCAGGTAGCGTTGCAACTTAGTCCTTACAGTTTGGGAACAGCAGCAACCGCAGTTGATCCCGGCGTTTTTCGTTCTATTCCGGCGTATCAACAAAACGTCACGTCGATAGTCGGATTCTTATCAACCGCAAGGCTTCCTTTTCAATATAACTATACTAGCGGCCATTTTGCCATAAATTACCAAGGTTATTTTTACGCACCGTTCACCCAACAATACACATTCACACTCTTTGGGGCAATAGGCGTATCCTTTCTCTGGACGGGACGTAAGGCGTTCGATACGTGGACTAACAGCAACAGAGATGCGTGGAATCCCGGAACTGGCACAAATTCAGCGAAATTCACGTTTCCATTGAATGCGGGAGACTATATACCCTTCAGAGTACTTCATGTCGGTTATAATGCAGCTGCAACGTTTAATATGACAATAACTGATGCAGATAGCTTTTACTATCATGTGGGAGCTACTGCTGGGTCGGCCTACTTTGTTACAACTCCCTGCTCTGGCTATGCTTCATTCCCAGATTATGGAGGTACAGGTGATTACTGCCAAGTGGGTTATCACGGCCAACTCCTAGGCGATTGTCCGATCGACGCAAATTCTTTCGCGATACTGTAGCCTAAGATCTACTACATTCTAACTACGGATGTTGCTATACTGTTTATGCTCCTAGAGTAAGAATTTGTAAACAAATTTTTGCGGGCAGATCACCAGGCCGTTCACCTTATGTACCTACTAGTAACCACTATAAGTTTATGTAAGAGAAATTTTATATTAGAATTGCCACATCTGATTGTGTCGTCGAATACGCAGTACTTCTGCCTTTCGCATCAACCCCGACTGTTATTATGAAACAAATCCTATTATTCTTTTCTTATTGAGATAAGGACACAACAATCTAAAAAAATTAACCAAGCTCTATCTCCTAAGCACTTTTGCTCGGGTTGGTAAACAAATTCTGGAGTCAATTTGCTCGAAGGGGATCAAACAGCTTCAGTGGACGGCAGCTCGCCAGGACTCCTCGAAGGCGTTGTTTTCGGTCCAGCCGCTCGAGATAAGAATAATGGCGTGAAATATTGGAACATCCAAGGCTTGTCCCGGTTGAGGCTCTAGTGTCTCCTGACAACATTCCGCTAGATTGCAATCTGTACGTTGTTACAAAACAATTTCCTCCGTGTTACCGTCCACATAATATATAGTATTCCTGGTTTTGGTGATTTCGCCATGTTTACTTCGTCGATGAAAACTCATGTGCCGACGGTCCTATATGCGGTGTCTACTCCCACTTTAACAACTCCATATCAAGTGTTCATAGGTGGGTAGTTCTTGCATTAAGGTTAGACTTGATTGCTTCTGGTGAACTTCAAAGATACCCCTTTGTTGCTAACTTGCCCATTTTTCTCTTGCACTTGCTTCGAACGACCCCGATCCCTCCTATACACTACTAATAGCTACAGAAAATACATCAACCTCAATCGTCACTTCAACTAGCACCATTAAACCTGCGGTGGTAGAATCTACTGTCGTGACGGGAACTTCCATCATAACTGCCCCGACGCCGTCGATTACAATAACCAAACTATTACCCCAATTCCAAAGACGGTATACAAAATCATTTGGTCCGGTTTTATAAATTTTACAAAGACACTCGGTTGCTATCCCGGAAGACCAAAACGCCGTCTGCTTGCGCGTGATGCCTTGTTATATGCTTTTCCTGACTGCGATCCGATAATAGTGTCCACAATGTACACCTCAACTTCCATCGCTTTGTAGACTCTACAACGACCGTAATTGACATCAACTACGTCACCGCCACATCAACCTCAACCGCAATCTGGGTCGCATTGACCAGTTACATTAGCATTGCTGCATTTAAAACTTTAACTCCTCCCTCTGTTACCAAGACGACCCGCAAGAGAATCGCGCGTCTAACCCTGACGAAGACAATTGCATTAATCGTTCTGCACACATACTTTCCACTGGGACGGAAGACCCCTCCTCGCACAAAAAAGCCTCGCGACCTTCCTCCTCTAGTTCTCCACCAAACTTGCCCATTGCCCATTTAAACATTTGTGGTCGCATACTTCCATTCTATCGAAGGATAATGTTGCCGTCGAAGCATAGGGGCAAAAAAATAGCTCAATTAGATAAATTATCACATTTACAAACTGTATAGTAATTTCTTGCTCATGTACTCGAGGACGGGATACTCGGTTCATCCAAGCGTTGTATAATGTTGTAAAATAGTTCGCAGTGGTATTTACTAGTTCTGATGATAGAGAGCCGCGTTGTGAAGAACACGGCTTTCGGGCCGCTTATTAAGGAAGCATCGTCGCGCCGAGACTCGCCAAGTCCGGTTTAAGCCGAAAGCTTGATTCACCAAAAGTATCCCAGCTTTCATGTCTAAAGTCAAAGTTAAAGAAAGGTCCGTAAAATGCAACATATTAGCCGTCAAATACTACATTCAGCTTTAGCCGTCCGAGAATAGCTGTTGGCTTTTAAATTTACCCTGTCTGGGGTAGAGAGGGAACCAGGACTATTATTCCACTCCGCACGTTTTCGAACAGTATGGCCGGCATAAGGTTTATGTCTAAGGACACCGAGCGATATGTCGCTGCCACGGTAAGCCACCCTGAATCCATAGCTTCGGTTCAATGGCAACCATGGATTGGAAATCCACTGAAAGAGTTACCATTGATTGCCTACCGCCTGCAAGTATTTAGCGAACGCTGTCGGAGGATATCTTATACTTCCCGGATACTGAAATTAAAACTTGACGGAATGAGACTCCGATTACCTATGAGATCAAAGCATGCTAAGGTATTGAAAAGGATTGCAATAGTATTCCGGTCTGACCGGGAAGCGCAGGTCACCCATTATCGATAACTTTTCTGGATATTATCGCACCCAAACTCTGGATCAGCAGCATAGAGGCAACCAAACAAAGGAGGTTTTCGATAGATACCATGAAAAATTTCCCGCTTTTGAATATAACGGATGAGAGGGGCGGCAAATCCGGAGAAAAGGGTTTATATGAGTGGGAAGAGTGGTATATAAGGAAGGTAACTCTCAGAAGCTACGGATCCTCACAAAAAGGATACATCTCAGATTGCAATCTTTAGCAAACCTTTCTTGCTCCATCAAATATTCTACCGTAATAGCTTACGAGATGAAAAGCACTACTCTTCTTATTATTACAAGTCCCTTCCTGGTATCCGCACAGCAAAGCTTGTGGGGACAATGTAAGTTAGATTTACAGCTGATACGCAACATTGACCGCTTTCAAATATGCTGACCGCTCAATATAGGTGGCGGGATCGGTTGGACGGGTCCTACTAGCTGCGTATCTGGAGCGGCATGTACCACGCAGAACGCATACTATGCTCAATGTGTCTCTGCCGCCGGGGGGCAGACTACGACGCGCGTTAGCACAACTGGTCAAGCGCAAGTGACCACTACTCGGACTACTACAGGCGCCCAAGCATCAGGCTCTGGTCTAGATGCCAAAATCAAATCTAAAGGCAAGAAATACGTAGGCTTCGCCACTGATCAGGGGGACTTCAGCAAGTCTACCGACGTAAATATATTACGAACAGAATCCGGTTGCCTTACTCCAGAGAATTCTATGAAATGGGACGCTACCGAGCCCTCCCAGGGCAGTTTCAATTTCGCCGCAGCGGACGCTCTTGTCAACTTTGCAACAAGTAATGGCAAGATGATTCGAGGGCACAACCTCTTATGGCACAACCAGTTGCCGCAGTGGGTCAAGAATATTAACAATAAGGCTACCTTGACTTCTGTTATTCAGAATCACGCCGCGACCGTTGCAGGCCGATACAAAGGGAAGATATACGCATGGGATGTTGCTAACGAAGTCGTGGCCGACGGCGGTGGCATGCGCTCCTCAGTTTTTTCTCAAGTTTTCGGTGACTGGACTTTTCTCGACGTTGTATTCAAAGCAGCCAAGGCCGCTGACCCCAATGCTAAACTTTGTCTAAATGAGTATGTTTCGCATTCTTGCTTTTTCATGGTTGGATGATATACTGAACACGGGAATATACAGCTACAATATCAATTTTAGTGGAGCAAAGCTCAATACATTCGTCCAAGTCGTAAAAGACCTCAAATCTCGCGGTGTACCCATCGATTGTGTTGGCACACAGACTCACACCAGCGTCGGAGGCAGCGATATCCCTAATTTCAAAAACACGCTCACCACTCTTGCGGGAACTGGATGCGAAGTTCAAATCACGGAATTAGATATTGCTATGCCAAGTACTTCAACTACCAGTGCCTTGCTCGCTCAGCAAAGCAGTGACTACAAAACAATTGTGTCCGCTTGCATGGGCACTTCTGCGTGCGCCGGTATAACCGTTTGTATGTGTACCCTTCAGCGCACGTGTTTCTTTAGAGTGGTCTGTATGGCTGATCTAATTGCAACGCTAACATATGATGGATATAGGGGGTATCGGCGACAGCGAGTCTTGGATCACAGGGAAGCATCCGCTGTTGTTCGACGACAGCTATGCGAAAAAGCCTGCATACCAGGGGTTCTTGGACGGAATCAATTCTTAAGATCTACGAGTAAACTTTGGCACCAGATAATGCGAAGAGTCATTTCCTAAGAGAATTATATGCATCAAAGTATCGATACAAACGGTTGAAAAGATAAGTTAAAAACAACTATGTAAACATGCAGACAACGGATACGCAACTTGAAGTCGTCGGTTGGGATCTAATTTCGCAAATTAGAATACAAATACCAGTTTTTTTAAATTATAGTATCATTTAGTGGGTAGCAAAACCACCATTTATTATTAGCCCTAATTAGAACTCGCGCTGATGATTTGCTCCTGTATGGGAGAGATGTGAAAACTCTATTACAACTTCAGCTTTTTACCTACTGCTCCTAGATATGAAAATAAATGAGAATTAGGAGAAACGGGTGAGGTTCCTAAACTGATAGAGCGGAAGAATAATTCTAGATGGAACTTGATAGCAGCCATAGGAGCCCGACAAATGACAAATTTCTCGGGTCTTTCTGACTTTGCATCAGGATATTCCTTCTCGCGAAGAACAATCAAATATTCTGGACCTGTTTTCATGGAAAGAACGACACGATAGGAATGAATGTGATGACTTTCTCCCTTGTGGGTATGCTTTTCGATATAAATATCTCCGAAAAAGCTGATAAACGAAACTTCCTAACACGCCTTTGTCTTACTCTCTGGGCTCTTCTGATACGGCCGACTCCAGCCAGACTTATATATCGGCTTCAGAATAGTAAAGGAAATAACCCTGGAATGTACGACATTCAAACATGGAATTTATCTTGCGGTTGTCAATGGGTCATTGAAGTTTTAATCTCGCGGGCGAAGTGTAGCCTAAATACGAAAAAAGACCCAATATTATGACAAAACTGTCATGCTCCTGAGTGTTTGCAAGAGCCTGTTCGACGGTGACTATAATCGGGCAAACCGCGAACTATCCTTGACTGGATCAAGAATGTAGACAGAAAAATGAATTGAGGCTATGTTGCAAACTTGAAATCCAGTATCACCAACGATGATTTCTGCAAGCCGAAAGTCGGTTCCGATCGTCAATCTTGATCAATTCGGGAACCCGGATAAATTGTTTATCCTCTCAATTTAGTGTTTAGCCTAGCTTAGAGACATGGGGTGCCTCGTACAACCTCATATATGCAGGGGTTTATCAGAACCTGGGATTTGATATCGGCACCTGGATTTTTAGCCCAGATCAGGGTATCTGAATTCGGGTTCGGCCCACTTGGAAATTCTGACGAGCGACTGCGTTTATGTTGACGTTCATGATTCTCTTTCCGCAAACTGCCTAAACTAACCGGAATTAACTGTTGACGTTATAACAGGAGCAAAAGTGTTGTCTCCTTGAAGTGTCGACATGTCTAGACGATCCGAGATGATGATATTTTACCATCTCAGTTTAGCCGTGCTCCAAAAGAGGGACATACATATTAGCCCCGGTATTGAATGCATTCCTTCGCGGGAAGGTTATTTAAACAGCAAAAACGCCACCGTACCATAAAGTATTAGTATTCAATCCAAGCGGCAGTTCTTGAATGTATGAAAGATAGCCACAAAGTACACATCTGTCGGGGCTATCGGGATCTCGTTTAAAATGGCGAGGATTATCACCGTGCTTCGCGCACTTTCCCTTGTATTTCTTAGCGTTGAAGCTTCCGTTCACCTTACGATTAATTCAGAAAATGGCAACGCAACTTCAGGAATGCTATTCGGTTTGTAAGACTCCAACCACTAATGCGATATGATCACAAACACGCTTGAATGACATCACTAAAGATAAACCTCGCTATAGGATGTACGAGGTGAGATATCGGAAAGGCGTTCATACTCTAAACAAAGGATAAGTCTGGGCTAAACATCAGCTTCAATGATAAAAGGATATCAATTTCAGCGGTGATGGTGGACTTTACGCAGAATTGATCCGTAATCGCGCCTTACAAGGCCCAAACCCTGATCTTACAGCATGGCATTCAGAAGGTGCCAGCGTTACGCTAAACGTTGACAAAAGCGAGCCTCTTTCTGATGCGCTCCCGAATGTTTTACGTGTTGACGTATCATCTGCTGCAAGTGGTAAAGTCGGGTTCTCGAACGAAGGTTATTGGGGCATCCCCGTCAATACGGACCAGTATAAAGCATCATTTTATGTTAAGGGAGACTACACAGGCGATGTTGAGCTCTCCTTACGGTCTGCTATTGATGGTACTGTCTTTAGTACCAAAACCGTCTCCGTGAGAGCGAACGGCCAATGGAAAAAATACACAACAAGATTCACCCCAGGAAAAGCTTCTCCAAATGCAAATAATACCTTTACAATCATGTTTGACGCGGAAAAGGTTCGCGGTAAGAGTTTATATTTCAATCTCATTAGCTTGTTCCCCAAAACTTGGAGCAATAGGTGAGTTCCGACGTCCTATCACCTCTGTATTTAGTCTAACTTTCATACCAGCGGAACGAATGGCCTCCGAGTTGACCTTGCAGAGGCTATTGATGAAATCGGTGGCAAATTTCTCAGATTCCCCGGTGGAAACAATTTGTAAGTTCTCGAAAGTGGCACGCCATCGAAATATCATTAACGAATTATAGGGAAGGGCAATCTCCGCCTTATTGGTGGAAATGGAATGAGACTCTTGGAGACCTCATTGACCGTCCTGCCTACCCTGGCCCATGGGGATACGTTAATACCCTTGGTCTCGGCCTCATTGAGTATATGCGCTGGACGGACCTGATGGGCTTGGAGCCGCTTCTCGCCGTGTATGCAGGTCTATATCTCGATGGTACATTTATAACGGAGGAAGACCTCGCACCATATGTCCAGTCAGCTCTCGATGAGCTCGAATTCCTCACGGGCTCAGTTGATACTCATTGGGGAAGTTACCGCGCATCCCTTGGATATCCTGAACCTTGGGTGATCCGCCATGTAGAGATAGGAAACGAAGATAACCTCTGGGGGGGTCTTCCATCTTATCAGAACTATCGCTTCAATATGTTCAATGATGCGATTAAAGCGAAGTATCCCGATATGACTATCATCGCTAGTACTCCTGAGATCACTGGAACACCTGCTGGCACTTGGCTTGACTTCCATTTATATGATAAACCGGATCACCTTACTACTCTTTTTGGTCAATTTGATAATTGGGATCGTCAGCATCCGGTCCTTGTTGGAGAGCTCGCTGTAATCGCCCCCAATGAGCCAAACAAGCCTGAAGTTGAATGGACTCCCGGTGCTCTGCGATTGGCATATCCCAGCATGATTGGTGCTGTTGCGGAGTCGATTTTCTTCATGGGTTGTGAGAGAAACGCCGACCTCGTCCAAGGTGAGGCTGTACGCTAATAAGAGAAGACCTCAGCTCTCAAAGAACTGACACTGTTATCACTCGAATACAGGTATTGCGTATGCTCCGGGCTTCCAGAATTTGAACAGTTATCAGTGGGTGGTAAGTCAGCTCTTGGACGGTAGTCTGCGAGTTGAGCTTAGATGCTAATGCGAAGACAGCCTGATCTGATCTCATTCACCGCCGATCCAGCCGATACAACGCTGTCGATTTCATACTATCTCCAAAAGGTTGATACGATACCCCGAAATCTTGATTTATTAGAAAGCTAATACCTTTGATAGCTTTTTGCCCAGAATGTGGGTGACAACACGGTTGCCGTTGAAACATCGGAAGATTTCAGACCCCTCTTTTGGTCCGCAACATACTCTCAGAAACACAGAGAGTACTACGTCAAAATGGCCAACTATAATGGTACTTCGACTGATATTTCGGTACACATTCCAGCTCTCAGAAACGGCAAAGCGACATGGACAACCCTGAGCGCTCCGGACGGACATTCTTACAACAGTCCACGCAATGTGACTAGCAAATGGACCGAAACCGAGATCCCTAAGTCTGGAGACTCATGGACTGTTACCTTGGATAACTTGATGATTGGCGTGCTTAAAATTCAAAAGTAGATGCCCATTGGTGCGAGAACAAAGCATAACTTGTGTATTACTTGTAAATTACTGCGCCTAAGGATCACCGGCATTACTGTGACTGTTCTGCCTATCATAGTGTATTATAAATCGAGGTGTTGATAAAGTATCATCAACGAAAATGGAGGCTACAAGTTGAGAACATAGGATTGCCCTGAGAACGTTGCGTACTCTTTTTTCGAGAGTAATAACTAGATTTCACGAGAGCATTAGCTAAGCTCTTTCTCATTGCGGATTGTAGGATTGAAACTTGGGCATTGGGAGTGTTCTATCCTGCAAGTCCCTGTTGAATGGTAACACCGTGCAACCTCGTTCTTCGCGTTGAGCATTCGTTTTCCGAGGATCGCAGCCCTGTGCAACACATTCTGCTCTTTCCAGAGAAAAACGGCTTCCAAGCACTTGGCTAACGAGACAAGATACTTGGCTAATTACCATAATTTATTTTCCAGAATCCCCTTTCCAGATGTGAAAGTACTCGAATCACGAATCGATATTATGAAAACCCATCCAATGCGGAAACCAAATGCTTGAGCCAAAAGACGTGATGATTACGTAAATAAAGCACATGGCGTTTCCTTCCATTCTAGATTCGCAGGGGATAGGTGAAAACCACAAGCAACAAAATACTAGTATGTGGTGTTTGGGCCAAGCACATGGACATCATCAGGCTTGGGAGCGTGCGTCCGCGGATTTAATTTCAGCAAAGATGAAATTTCTTGATTGAACGTCACATTCTGCGCACCCAATGGCGCTGGATAGGTTAAGAATCCCCCTGCTTGATGTTTACATTTCTGTAAATAATTGAATATATAACCCTCACGTCCTCGGGTACCTTTAAATATTTATAAGAGATCTTGTTAAGACTGACGTCCTCGTGTTCTGAAAGAGCCTCTATCCATATATTTTGAAATTTATATCTATTAAAATGTGGTCTATATTGTACCTCCTCATAGCGATTTATTTCGCGATGGGAGTTGAGTCGCTCCAAGTCTTCTCACTTCCAGTTACTAAAGTTGCACCCCCACCTGACGCAGCTCGACGGCTCCACAAGCGACACATCTCGTCCCCTCTTCTCAACAAGTACCCCTACTTTGTCGTAGACTTAAAAATCGGAACACCACCGCAGATACTTCAGGCGCAACTTGACAGTGGCAGTTCGGATCTCGTCGTTCATACCAATATTTCCGAATACTGCACAGCAAATGCCGCAATCTGTAACGCCGTCGGCACTTGTAACCTCACCCTTGCCCTTGTATCATTTAAATTCTTGGATAAACCTCTGATGCATTCTTTTTTAGACAGCGCTAATGCTTCTACGACCTACGAGTATTTCGCTAGCGACCTATCTATTGCTTATTTAAGTGGTGAATTCGCATCTGGAGACTACGTCAATGACACCGTCACGATTGGAAGTGCTACCCTCGACAACTTTCATTTTGGTGCTATGTACAACGGAACGGTCGCTACCAGTATCCTCGGTGTCGGTTTCATCGAACTTGAATTTTCAAGGTTCAATGAGAATCCCCGAACTTACCCAAATCTCCCTGCGGCTTTAGTTGACGGCGGATATATCCCATCGAGGACCTTTAGCATTTATCTGAATAATATTCAAGACCAAGCTGTCGGTGGTAGTCTTATATTTGGGGGGCTCGATACGGAGAAATACTGTGGACCGCTAGCTAAAGTTCCTATGGTGGCTACCTCGTTTTTGGGATTGATTGAATATGCTGTTGATTTGAACAGTTTCTCTGGCACCAGAAACGGAGTTCCCATCCCACTTGGTAACAGAACTGAATCATTAGGTCCCACGGTGATTGACTCGGGCGCCAGCATAATCATACTCCCGGACGATCTGGTGGACCCGCTTTTAACGTTTCTCAACGCCACTTATAACCCGGCCGACATCCTCGCCAAAGTCTCTTGCAACCTCATGACGGAGGACATTGTCTTCAATTTCAAATTTGATACAATCACAATCAACGTGTCTATCGGCCAGCTTGTTGGAATCCCAGACGAAAATAATCAATGTCTTTTTGGCATTGTGCCAGGCCGCTCCTTCGGTACCGATATCACGCTTCTCGGGGATACGTTCCTAAGTAGCACTTATACTGTTTTCGATGCCGACAACAAAAATATGTATTTCGCACAGGCAAAATTAAATGCAGTTCGAGAAAACATAGTGGAGATCCCAGCAGGAGTCAATGGTGTACCTCAGCAAAATGGTGGTTGCGATGGAAGTCCATTGCCCACCGCTACTACCACCCGTTCCACGACAACTGCCTCGAGAACGACAACAAGAACGACTACAAGAACGACTACAAGAACGACTACAAGAACTACCACCAGAACTACTACGAGAGCTACCACCAGATCTACTACGAAAGCTATCACCAGATCTACCGTCAAGTCAACTCCCAAACCCACAAATACCAAAAAGACGACATGTACGACGAAAAAACCCGTCTCTATCACGAAATACTTCACCACAGCGACTCCCAAATGCAGGCGGGTAAGTTTTACGAGTATTCGATCAACTAGGTATTGAGGACTAATATTGTCACACCACAGGATAACTGCTACATTGCCTTAGCTCGCGAAAAGACGGGCGTAAAATTCTGCGCTGAGCTCAAGAAGGGAGGTACATCTTGCTCGGCCCCATCTCGAGTCGCTTCAGCATGCGGCGGCAAGAAAGCTATGATTTCCAGCGCTTGCTCCTGTTTACCGACTTCGTCGAGTTATCACTAAAAGTAGTCTTAATATGTGCATTGTCACGGTATGCTTGTAATCAATTGTATATTATAAATAAAAATAACACAGTAATTAGGAATCCGATACGAGAATAAAGCATCTTTCTGGGGTTCTAGAGTTTTGCAGCATCAACACCAGAATTATTCAAATTCCTCGGTACTATGATTCTTTCTTTTTGTTTATATAAGCTATAATAAGTTGCCCCTACATAATTTATGTATTTAATTAATGCTGATATTGTGTATATATACGATATCTGGCTATTAACCCAGAGAGTTTAATCTTGCTTTCATACGCGGATTGTGCTGGCTGAACACATCCTGATACTCTAAATGTTCGAAAAACATTTTCGTTCGGTGGCATATTTTGTGTTGGGCTTACTCTTGCGGCCAGCAGGCAGTTTAGAAAAAAGAGCCAGAAGCCTCCGCCGGTGTAATAGCAACATAGTACCTCAGTAGTGTCTTGAAATCGACCTCGGGAATCCTAATTTTCTATTGAAAATCACAAGAAAGAACGTAGCTTTGAGTTTTATATGAATAAGTAAATGGTAACGAGATGATTTCCCTGTTTTAAGCTTGATATAATTTGCCAGGTACCCGATTGACCACACATGAAGTGTGTCTGAGAACTTCAATCCGCGAGATTCAGATATATCAATCATGCTAACATATGATTTAAACCAAGTCTCTCTTCACTTATTTTATGAAATAGTATTTTATCTGTATGCTAAGATGTATTCCGAAAATAGGTTCATAAACTTGGGCGCATCAGACAAGCAATCATAGCACCAAAACTGACAAGTCATAAAAAGTTCGCTCTTTCGTCTTGACAGTCCTAAACGCTCGAGTTTCTGGTATCCTCAATATGTTGCACGATTGCTGGATCCTTCTCCATTGCGATCTTCGCACCCTCGGGATCCACCAAGGCATGTGGTACTAACTGATCTCCAAACAGCTCGTCCATCTGCTCCAGCGTCTTGCCCTTTGTCTCTGGATAAAACAAAATGTATGAAACCACTGCGATAACATTAAATACAAAAAAGACATAAAAATACCGGAAACCGATGTTTGTGAGGGCCGTGGGGGAGAATTGTGCGAAGATGAGGTTGAGAGTCCAGTTTGTAAAGGTGGTGAGTGCATTTCCTAGAGCACGGACTTCGACAGGGAAGATCTCGGCGGGATAGACCCAGGAGATTATACCGAGCGGGGTGTAGAAAAGAGAGAAGACGAAATTCATGGCGACCATTGAACGAGCTTGGGCGCGGTTCGTGGGGTCAAGGTGCTGAGCTTGGGCGGCATTAACAACGAGAGCAGCAGCAAGGCCAGCGGCGGAGATGATGAGGGGTTTGACACGCCCGAAGCGATCGAGGAGGTAGAGACCAATTGTACAGTATATGATGGAAAGGGCGCCGCTGATACCGATTATCATAAGGGCAGTCTGGTTTTGGATGTCGAGGATTTTGTAGATTCGAGGTCCATCTAATACGTATTAGCTTAGGCATTTTGTACGAGGTAGCGAATGGAAAACGAACAATAATTGATAACGTTGATACCAGACAGCGGACCAAACGCTTGGACACCGCATCCGAGAACCAGTCTTTTGCGCCAGGAAGGTTTTGTAAGAATCTTCGTCCATGAGGTATTTCCTGCTGCTCTGTCGGCGGCAATGACGTCTCGGATCTCGAGGAATTCGAGTTCAATCAGATCCTGGCTCGTACTACCGCTACGCAATTTTTGAAGAACACTGCGAGCTTCATCAGAGCGATCCTTTTCCATAAGCCATCTGGGGCTTTCAGTAAGAAACCAGATCCCAGAGGCGAGAATCAGGCCTGGGACAATTTGGAAGGCCAGTGGGAATCGCCCTGTGCTTTTGTCAGTATGGATGAAAATAGAGAATCGCAAGATGTAACAGGGCTTGCTCACATTGAAAATGGCTATCACTGAAGGAACACCCGTAGCCGAGCCATTGGGCTACTAGAAAGCCCCTGAAGAAGATTGATTAATTGAATCCAAACCGTTCGATACACCTTATACATACCAACTGAGAAACCACTGCAGTAAACCGGACAAAGCACCACGATGTTTTGCCTCTGAAAGTTCGGCCGCGTATAGTGGGATAGTAGAGGTCAAAATTCCCACAGCTGCCCCAGCGATGAAACGACCGATGATAAGCATGGTCATGTTGACAGCGCCGGCTTGAAGCGCGCAACCAAAGCAAGAAACGACGGAACCGAAGAAGATTGTGCGTTTGCGACCCAATGTGTCAGCAAAAAGCATGTTCCAGATGGTACCGAGAATTGCGCCACCTTGGAAGGCGGAAACAATCCCGCCAGTGACGGTATCGCTAGGTGTGTGGAAGTAGCTGATAAAATGAGGCAGAGAGATGGTTGAGGTGACGATACCGCTGTCGTAGCCAAAGAGGAAGCCTCCTATAGCTAGAAAGGCGGCGGAAAAGTATGTGTAGCCTTTGCCCATGGTCGCGGCTAGAGATGAACCAGAGTAAGATTTATTCAAGTGGATACCGAGATAAAGGACGGCCTTGACGACTGGAAGCAATAATGCTAAGTGAGGATCAGACTCCTTTTATAGACCGAAGCTGCTTTTCTTGAACATAAGATATCGCGAGCATGTGCAAGTGCACGATGACAGCCAATCGCCACGAACGACCGCCCATGGTGAACGTAAAAATGTTGTCGAAATGTCAAAATCTGGGGCCCCGTACTTCAAAGATAACTTTACCGTTGCGCTGGGACCGCGCGAGAATCCCGGAGTGGGACCAGATATTTTTGAGACGAGCTTCACCGGCATTCAACCAACCAGATACCACCAAAGCCAAAGTGGCCAGGATACAGAAATGGCAAAAGCATGGTGAGACGGACAAGGAGCGGCTTTAAAGCTCTCCGATTGGGCGAAAGCCGGTATTTTGCATGCTAAGCGTCCCTGAGATGCAGAGGGGCGCGGAAAGTGGGGAGAGTGGGGCTTTTCCGAGACTTTACGCTTCTCGTCACGGCTTCACTTCACGGCTTCACATCTCTTCAAGTTCATCATCGTTGTCTCTGCGTATCAGGTTCAAAGGGCTATACGACGACTACAAATCACAATGGCTCCGCATCTTCTTCCACGGAATTTGTCCTTCCTTGAATTGAACATTTTCTGGGTCTTTTTTCTATCTGTATCAGTTTGTCTGCCATGGGCTCCATTTTCATGCAATCATCAGCGTTGACGGTATCGCGTTGTGGTATTCACGGCTTTCACGAAACCCTCGGAATCGACCAAGAAGAAGTCAATTTCTTTTGGATTCTGAGCAGTGATGACGAATCTGCCACCCAATCCGCCTACCGCGTGGTTGTCGCAACCGAACCTTTCTCTTTCGATGCCCTACCTGCCCAGACCGCCATCGCATGGGACTCTGCCACAGTCCAAAGCGACAAGCAGCGAGATGTCCTCTGCAAACCCAAAGACGGGTTCAAATCCACATGTACATACTACTGGCGCATCTCAGTATGGGATGTCCAAGGTACAGCGTCACAGAGCGACCTTAATCAGTTCTTCACTGCCTATCCACGATCCCATCTACTGCCCCCGTACAGCATGAATCAAACATATATGCCACATACCAGCCTTATATTCAGAACTTGGTTCGAAGATCAAGAGAATAAATGGCAGGCTGTTTGGCTGGGCGATGGCGGAGACAAACCTCTCTATCTTCGCAAGTCCTTCCACTTAACGGAGAAGCCCATGAAGGCGGTTGCCTTTGCTTCCGGCTTGGGACATTTTAATCTTCGTGCAAATGGCGCGCCAGCTTCAAACCATGTGCTCGATCCCGGGTGGACAAACTATCACCGAAGCGTCCAATTTGTCGGCTACGATCTGACTTATCATATGGTCGTAGGGGAGAATGTTCTAGCCGCTCATGTCGGTAATGGGTTTTACGCCGGCGACCAGGGCGACCGCTTCTTCTGGCCAATGTACGAAGACAACACTTATATTCGTTACGGAAACGAGCTATGCTTCTTTGTTGAGCTTCATTTATTCTATGCGGATGGGACCCACGATATCGTCATTTCGGATCCTAGCTGGAGCGTCAGGAAGAGTGCTACGTCTCTTGCCAACATCTACGCATCTGAGAATCACGACAGGAGGGATTATCCATATGGGTGGGATGCTCCTGGATTCGACGATAGCGAGTGGAATCTCGCAAAGCCATTAACGGGTCCCAGAGGCCAGCTGAGATATCAGAGCCAGCCGCCTGTCACTTTGCACGAGACCTTCCAACCAGTCAAGACCCACTCGCCGAGTCCAGGTACGGTCTGTTTTGACCTTGGACAGAACGCATCTACCATGATCAAAATTAAAGTTGAAGGAGAGGCTGGCTCCAAAGTTACCATTCGATACGGCGAAACAACGTATGACGATGGTCGAATATTAATGCCGGATCCTCTATTCAAAGATTTTGAGACAAGCGTCTACTCCACTTTCATCCTTGGAAACTCCGATAGCCTTCAGACGTGGGAACCTGATTTCTCTTTCACGTGTGCTAGGTATATTCAAGTAGACGGAGTGTCTCTACAGCCCGGTCTGGGCCTTCCTATCATCCACTCAGCGGTCGGACAGCACGTGTCAACCGCATCGCACAAACTTGGAAGCATGCGCACTGACAAAGCAGACTGTAACGCTTTAATCAAAGCTTGCTATTGGAGCTACTCTAGTAACCTCTTCAGTTACCATACAGATTGTCCTCAGATTGAGAAATTTGGTTGGTTGGAAGTCACACATCTGCTCGCGCATGCCACACAGTACATTCGTGATGTCGAGGCTTTGTACACGAAGATTCTCCAAGACATCCTCGATACACAGGAAGCCAACGGTTTGGTGCCCACTATGGCCCCTGAGATACGATATATGTGCGGACCGCTCCACGATACTATATCCTGGGGATGTGCTCTATGCTTCCTCCCCGAGATCCTCCTTCGATACTACGGCTCTACCCAAATGATTCCTAAGATTTATCAGCCTGCGATCCGATACATGGAATACATGCGAAAAAAAGAAAGGAAAGGCGGACTCATCGAGCACGGTCTCGGAGACTGGGGACGCGATATTGCCTTTGGTAATCACCAAGCAAACATTGAAACTGCCGTTTATTACCAATGTCTACGCAACCTGGAGGCTTTTGCTCGCATCCAACACTTTGATTCTGACGCTCGGCGTTTTAAAGAATGGGCGGAGCGTATATATACTGTCTACAACAAGCACCTCCTTGTGACCGATGATGCCACCAAACCTTATGCGTATTACACGTCTTTAGACGAGTACCCATCCCGTGACCAAACTGCCGTCAGCCAGGCCATTGCCCTTCAGTTCAACCTTGTTCCAGACGAGTACCGATCGGATGTGACAAGAGCCTTCTTGGATTCTACTTCGGACGGTCGCATTCGCTCTGGCGAGATCGGGCTCCGCTACCTCTTCAACACCCTCGCCGACACCAACCGTCCTGATATCGTCCTCGAGATGTGTCGGCAGGAAGAGCATCCCTCGTACATGCGCTTCCTACGACGTGGAGAAACCACACTCTTGGAATTTTGGCAGGATGAATGTCGGTCTAAGAGCCATGATATGCTCGGGACCATCTATGAATGGTTTTATGCATATGTCCTGGGTGTTAAGCCGACGGGGATAGCATATAAGACTTTTGATGTGAGCCCACCGTACGCATCTGAATTTGACGAGGTGGAGGGAAGCGTGGAGTGTCCATACGGAAACATTGAAATTTCTTTTCGGCGTTCGGGGAGAGAGAGAGATATTCATATTCAAATAACGGTCCCAACGAGCACAGTTGCAAAGTTGAAGCTTCCTGAGGGCATCTGGGAAGCGGATGTTGAGCGTAGCGGAAGCTGGAGACGGAAGATGAGAGGCGACTCGCTTGAATTGAAACAGGGTATTTATGGCATTGCGATTACAAAATAGAACGCTGGATGTGATTTTAAACAGCATTTTTCCGATAGTTTCCATTTATTGCTGTGTAAATTTTTCAATTGGGGTCTACATTATTGTTTAAAACTTGCATCGTCTCCAAACGTGGAGATAACGCCTTGCATCGTCAAACCCCTCTGGCTGAACCCGTACTCAGAAGCGCCATCCAAGGTATTTATACTTTCGGCGTTTACCTCTTTTTCGTCCAGAGTCATCGAGTATTCCTGTAGGAACTTTACCATCCACTTATCAAACCGATGTGTATTGTTCGAGCTGGAGGTGACGCAGTTCCGAAGGAATACATTCAGTCGGTTGATCTACCTCATAAACATTGATATAATGAACTTGAGATTAAGTATTTTGGGATTCAAAAGGGTACAGACCATAAGCTCCACGCTCGGCCAATATCTTCTTAGCTTGACAACAAACTCAAGATTCGATTCCAACCTCGCCTTTGTACCCTCCAACTCCTCCGCGTCACCAAACATGTAATTGTGCAACAGCACAGAAGAAGAGACGATTGTGATGTGCGCGTTTATATTATGCATCGCTTCGGCTTCCGGCCGCTCTCTAGCCACCTTGATAATATCGCAAAACCTCCGCGCGTGGAATTTGCACTGCTCTGCGTAGGCGGCTCCGTTCCTCGTCGCCGGGCGAGATTTGTCCAAATACTGGTAAAAGAGGACCATGCAGTAATACTGATAACCGAGGTGAAATCCTGTGAAGAGTCGTCCCGTGCCCCTCCGTGCATGTCGTTCTACATTCTCGGCTGTGAATTCAAAGTCTGGGATCAACCTTTCCTCAAAGGCGAGCAACCGTACCGCGAGTCCACGAACCGTAGTTTCGATGAATTCTTCATCCCATTGTGGTGTGGCGACGAGGTATCGAAGAAGATCTTGTATTTCCTTGTATATTTCGATCATGCCGACCATGTGCGTCCATATCCCCGCTTTCCAGGTCGAATCTACAAGGTCAGGCTCCCCAGGCTGCAGTCGTAGAAATGTAACTTCTTCCAAAGGTAGCCGCGGTTGAACTTCGGCGATGTGAAAGTGGCGAGATAGACTTCCTCCACCGCTGGACCAGATGTCAACGATAAAACAAGTCCACCAGATACGACGCTTAATCTCGCGCGCGATTCCGTCGTCGCGAGCACTGCCAGAGACTAGATCTAGCATCTGCGCCATGCGAATCGCGAGGGCTATGTCAGAGTTAGCATTTTTTTTGGGAAAGTTAGCGATGATGTTGTTAAAGACCGTAATACAGAGACTCTGCTCTTGAGTCCCCTTCAGCTAGGCAAATATTGGCGATAATTATCGCTGCCTGCACATTCTCAATACAAACGCGTTCAAGTTCGGCCTTGAAACATGACTTTGCGCCTTGCGCGTAAGCCGGACCGCGAGATCGAATCTCTGGATCCTCGGCAAAACTAGGAACGTAAATTCAGAAATTAGTTTTCAAAAATATCTTCCAGCCGACAAATCAAAGTTGGTATCCTACCGAGCGGAAAGCGCAATCATACATAGCACCAACCCTCTCGTAGCCCAACCTTCTTTGACTCCTTTCTTGAATGAAGGCTCGTGAAATATCACATGCGGTTTGTCGTGTATATAATCAAAGTAGAGGTCGATCAAATTCGCCACTTCCTCCGAATAAGGCGGTCTGACTGCTTCCACCGGATCAGCCTCACTTAATAAAGGCGATCGAATGTGTCGGTCTAGGCGGTGGCGAGCATAATTCCTCTCGTGGGAGCAAGACTGCTTTCGTTGGAGACACTGCCTGCAGGGACTACCAGTATGGTCAGGGCTGCATTTTCGCTTGCCGGTACGACATTGCAGGCAGGCAGTGCTGATTCTCATGGTTTGGTTTGAGTAGATTTGCGGTGATAGAATGGTGGATCTGATCAATGTGTGGGGCTAAAACGGCAGTGAATGTGTTGCTTTTGGTTTGCGAAATGCCAAAGTTGGGAAGCCGCGAAGAGTGATATTGTGGATTTGGAGATTGCCGTCGCCATTTCATATTGTAGAATGAGGATACTTCCCTCCTCTTGGCAACCTACTCCTCATGCGCTGAAAAAAGACCCTTCATGAAAAAAATCTTGTGTCTTTTTAAGACGCGTTGTGTACCTGATGACCGTACCAGCACGCATTCGGCTATTGATAAAACACTCTCCATTAGGTATTGATCTTGAACTCCAGAAAGCCACGGTCTGTGGACCTGGTTGCGACCGCTTCCAAGGCCCTCATAACCATAAGCTTGCTCTATGAGACTACTACCTCCTAATTTCATGTAATTAATATGAGTACTTGATATGAGTGTATATATTATCAAATCTTGGTATTTTTTATATATAGTGTTGGTTGGAATGAGCGCTCGTTTTCCACAACTCAGATCTAGTAAGTTAGGAAAGTAAAGAGAGACGAAGTTCATTGCTGGTATACACCGATACTTACAAGCCTGTCTAGTGACATAAAAGATCGAAACTCGAAGCAATCTTACACATTTAGTTCCTTCCCTCCTCTCCTCCCTCCTCATCATTCTCATCTTCTTCCCCATATTCCTCGTGCTTACAGATTAACTCTTCGAAGGCGCCTGGATTGTCAGCAGCATTCAAACATATAAGGCAAAGTTTTGGAGGCAGTGGAGAGGGGTTATATTTTAAACTTGGGGAACCCCTTGCATATGATCTGCCAGGATATTTGTGTTTGTGGCTTTAAGATATAATTCAATTCAACTAATTAAAAATCAATACTAAGTGAAACAAAGTTACAATCTGTAGTTTCTCACTAATCTGAAATTCGGTCCCCGCATATATCAATCCAACTCTACCGTGTTATCGACCTATTTGGTGCACTCGAAGCACCCTTACTCTTTCCGGACGAGGAAATATTTTGCAGTTGCATGCCTATAAGGATCGAATTCCAACTGGTTGATAACCCCTTCAATGTTATCCACTTTCTCTTTGGTTATCGTATCCTCCAATCTCCACTCTTCCCAGTTGAACGTCGCATCAGGATCGCAGAATTTACTCTCTAACCACCCCGTCAAGTTTTGCTCCGCCTCGTCGAAGTTTTTGCAGAGGAATGTCTTTGGTCCTGGCAGTTCGACAGTGGACCTCATCGCTGGCTTTCGCGATACTAGGACTTTATAGCTACTTCTATCCATGCGACTAGCGTTGCTTCTCGGGACTGTGTAACCGGTTTGGACGACAGGATAACTGGAGTGAGATGATGGTACCGTGGCCGAGGAGGACATATATATTACGGTGCTATCTCCGGCAACTGAGCTCGGTGGCACAGTGGAGTGTTTGTCTTCTTCCATGGTCACCAATGGCTGCTCAAAATCAGTGGGCCCTTGCTCGGATATCTCTTCGCTCTCCGCCACAACCTGTGGTACCAACTCTGGTATAAAATCAATAATAGAGTCCATCGACAGTTTATTGGTCGATGGTCCCTTGTAAGAGGTAACGACATCGAGTACCCATGGTACTTTAGAATAGTCGCCCAAATCATAGTCGAGAGCCCCTTGGGTAAGGAAATCTTCGTAGTGAAACGCTCGAGATTGTTCGCCCACGGTGGGCATCATATGTGGCTCGTCTACCTGTTCAGCTTCCTGGACAGCCGAGGAGCCGATGTCATGCGCGATTTCAGTTTCTCCGTGTGCCCCCATATATTCTTGATTTTTAGACGGGGGATCCATATCCGTGTCGTCCGTGATAATATCGCCTTCGATCCCCAACCGAGACCGTATGTAGCGGACTAGTGCAGCTTCTGGATTAGGCATACGCGAGATTACCATAAGTTCCTCAATCTCGGACATTCGTCGAGCCCGTTCGATAGCCCGATAACGCTCAGAATTTTCAAAAAGTCCGGCAAAGTTCCAAACTATACTCGCACAAAATCGTTAATTTAGAATTTTGTCAATATTTAACTTGTTTAAATATAATTTATTAAATATTACTCACCGTGACTAGGGCGCAATTTGCTACCCCAGTCTGGAATACAAAAGTCGAACAGACTTTCATAAGTTTTGATATCTCGAAGTTTCCGTTCGTCGATGATGTCATTGTGGTATCTGCCTATGTGCTGTCTAGTTCGAGTTTGTCAGATCTAAATCCATCGCGTCTAAAAGCACGTCCAAGATCCAAAACTCATACTTGATACCGGACAAGTCACCACGGTTGATAAACCAGCAGTGCAAATATCTATCTGGGTATGCTTTCGCGAACGGACAGCCCCATCTCCCTCCGGATTCCATCATGTCTAGGCAAAGTCTTTTTCTGTTTGGGTCATTTGCACCTTGGTCATCATCGTTGACACGTTTTCCATTTGTATCTTTCTTTCCATTTCTTTTGCCATTCCAATCACCCCCCGAGTTTGCACTGGAGCTCGGAGTGTTTAAGTCAGTCTTTAGAGTTGGTTTATCTTCTTTTTTATCGTAATTTCCGTGAGACCGGAGTTGGTGCAGCTCGGTCGCGGTAGATAGAGGTATTCCGACATCGTGCTGGTGGATCGGTTTATCAGAACTTTCAGGTTTAGAAGAACCCAAAAAAGCTCCAAGCCCTAGGATTTCCGCAGTTAAAAGAAATATCGCTAGTTTAGTAGAATTCTTCTCCGTATCTTCAAAATTTTCATCTATGCGCTCGTCGGGTTCAGAGACTTCGACGGTAACACTCGGCTTCTGATGGAAGTCCCGTTTCGGGTTAAACCCCAAGAATAGTTTCCTGTATGATTGGACAAAGTGGTCTCCTTTAGCTTTTCCGGTACTCTCGATGATAACGTTTTGAGGAGATGCCCCCAAGTTGAATCTAGAGTTCCTAGCCTGATTTGGACACTTAGCTTTTAAGTTTGCCCAGTCATAACAAATTTCGTCTGAACGTTTGATCGCGGGAACGAAGCCGCCGTCTAAAGTTGTCCAACGGGAGGGTTTTGTTTCGAAGATGGTTTCGGGATTGGGTGTGGACGTGAGAAGGGCGATGTTCGCCTTCGGAACACCTATCGATTCCAGATAACTCATGACGACCGTGATATCGTTAACACAGCCGCGAAGATTGGAGTAGGTAAGCGAACGCTTGGTTTCGCTATTGGGTCCCGGGATGTAGCAGTCGATACCATTCAAGAGCGCCCAGGTCCTTGACTTAAGTGCCGATATATTTTCAAGGGGACGTGCAGCACATTTTTCTGGCGCAACGGGCTTGATGCTAATGACAGGCTTGGGATGGACCGAACGACTGAGGGAAATTCCTGTCGGAGAACGAGTACAAAGTTCGGATGATACTGGAAAGGGAATCATTGTCAGACTTTCTAAAAGCGAAGACTTTCCAGAACTCTGATCACCAATCGTGGTGAGCTATGAACTTTTAGCAATCAATCACCCACGTGTATTCGGAACCTAAAGTTCAAGCATTAACCAACCTGGGGCATCTCGAGTATTTCATTGACGCCCAGTTCTCGGATTTTGCCCATCGCGTCGAGAATCTTCCCGCGCCTTTCTTCCTCGCTTCTGGATTTTCCATCTGGTAGGGAGGCGGTAACAACATCCTGCGCACCAGTTTTTCCAAATGTGTATCCGCCCCTGCTATGAAAGGTGAATGTTGGAGGCTCGTGAATTCCATCCAGCATTGTTTGGGCCGCCTGGTTCTCGTAGGTCGAAGTCTTCATTTTATTGCCCACTTGCGTCCGGTACCACGAGGGAGGATCCATCATCCATCTTGAATCGGGATAGCCTCTCATCGGTGATTTATAGACGATCACTATAGCACAAAAGAGAGCAGTGTATAAACTATACAGTCGTCTCGACCTTGACCGAGGTATGGATGGGAATTCTAATGCGATAAATTGAGTGATGTATTAGCCTGGGGTCCTCCTCTCGCACCTACATATCCATAAGGGTGCATTAGAAATATAGGTTTCAAGTTACGAACCCGTGAGTCTGGCCATACTTAGGTGATAGGAGAATAAAACCTTGTAGAAGTTCGATTCTGAGAACAAGGTTTTTCAAACCTGATATCTCCTCGTCGAAGTGTTAGAAATCCAGGTTGTGTTTACCGGAATAGTTCAGTGCGCCTGTAGAGTCGGGGTGATATGAGCTTCAGATATGCAGCAACTTCTTCATTGATACTAAAGCAGTGGGGTCTTATGGTTAGTTATATCTCCTTCGAAAAATTATTTTGCGGGGATTGTAGAATTTCGCCGCCATAACCGCTTGTGAAGGCTACAACATTTGATTGCAGCTGCCAATTAGCTCGTAGGTACGTATTAAACCCAGCGTCCAATCCTTATGCAGGAAACCGGGAAGTCCGTGCAGCTGCCGACATAACGAAGCCACATCCTGGCAGCCGCCAAACGCCACCACGGGTTGCCAAGTTTTGTGATCCCGTGAGATTGCCTAGTGTTCATTGGCAATGCGGCTCCTTTTATAATATACTAGCGATAACTTAAAAATTAATACGGATATATTTAGAGCCTGAAGTAATGGCAAAGTTCGAATAAGAAAAAATAAACGAGGATATATCCATCTGTTGGGAAAATGGCGTCGTTATATAAACAGGAAACCCATCTGTGTCTGGAAAGTTTCCCTCAGCAAACGATTTCAGTATAAATATAAATGAGTAGCTCTTCGAATTTTGGTGTAATTCCCTCGTTTTACGCGCGGAAGTGAAGGTTTACACTGATCCCGTGTTGTTGCCAATTGAAAACTATACAAAGACCAATCCATTTAGATCCTTTCTATTTGGTAATTTTTACGATTTAATTATGGACCAACTCCAAATTCCATCTTTTTCATCATCTTCTAGGCTCTGTTCTACGGAACGAAGAAAATCTCTGTTGGCGAGGTCATGACGCGTAACATCATCAACACGCCCAACAACGGAAACCATCTTTCTTACCCAGCATCTTCACTACAGCACCACCGCTATCAGGATTAAAGCCACATCGCAGGTTGTCGCCTCTCGCCAAGTTCACAAACCTTGAAGTTCCCCTGAAATCTCTTACTTTCTGGACTGTGGGCCGGCTACGAAGGGTTTCGCCACGAAATATGACTTCAAACCGCACGCGAATAGCTCCTTTGAACCGATGTCACGAATGACCTAGCCCCCGTCCAGCAGCTAATAACAGAAGCGGTCAAATCCTAATCTTACGAAATAATACTGTCCTCGTTCTTCACGTTCAATCTAAGGGTTTTAGTAAGGGGAAAAGTCATCTCTCTACATTTACTCCCTTACATTGTATTTTTTACCCCTTCTCGACCCCTATACTTCCGAAAAAAGATTGGATTTATGAAAATTAATCGTTTCCGGCGTGAATACAATGGAGAATCAAATTGGCGTCTAAATCCACTTTATTAACTTAACCCCTTGCTTGGTGATATCCCCTACTGGCGGAATTATTGGTTAACATAAAATTCGAAATATAAAGGTACACTTTCTAGATGCCAAGCACAACATAAGTAGTTGCGAAAAGAATGTAGTTGAATCTGCCTCTGTCAGACTATTTCCCCCGATGCGGGGTGGAGTAGGCTCCAGCTTTGATCATAGCTCTTGACGCATAACCGCGTAAATATTTACCGGCATAAAGCCCTATCTCGCGTCTAAAGACCTCTTATACGCGTAGCGAGCAATTCTGATGTGGCAGGTTCTAGCTCATTGTATATATGCATGCGACCAACCCTTGATGGAAAGCCAAGATCGAAAAATTGAGAGGGGAACATGCAAGATTAAGATTAATATCAGATATTAATCTCGATCCCTTCTCGTTTAACCCTCAAGCCCTGATTTCATTGGAATGTCACCGGTGCGTTGAGCGTGATTACAACATCGCTCTGGTATCTCTCGATATTATGCGGCAGCTTTGTGAATGTGATTGTTGCTGCCTAGGCAATCAAAGATGCCCTCACTGAGCACCTCCAAGAGGTCTGTCCCACCGATCAGACCAATAATCGTGGCAGGGAAGTAGAATTCACTCTGCGCATAGGGTTCAAAGTCGACAACAGCAGGGGAAGGGTAAGCTGGGCAGCTTAGGTTGTTAATTCTATATATAGAGGTATCAAATCTTCTGCTAGGTGGTTTTCACCCTCATTATCACCAAAAATTTGGCTTTGAACCCCCAGACTCTTTCCGACTAGCACTTCGCACCTATCAAACCACTTTTGAGTCTAACGGAACAACCTTTGTTCATCAAAATGATCAACTTGATTGCTTGCACTACTCTCCTCCTCGCTGCTGGCGTTACCGCCACTACAATGACGCGGGACAACACCTACTCTAATTCCGAGAACCGCAACCTGACCAGCTTCCGCCTCTCCTGTTATAATTACTTGTACAACCAAACTGGTGCTCAGACTACTCAACAACTCAACACAATCCTCGCACCAGGTGCCTACGTCGCCGGTACCCCTTTTGTCGAGGGGAATTCTACAGAATGCGGTAGATGTTATCGAGCCCGCAACCCGAAGAACAACAAGGGTATATATATCGCCGCTATTGGTGCTAGCGAAACAGGCGTCGTTCGCGTCGGAAAAGAAGGTTTCGCGATTGTCAACAACCAAACCAACTCAGATTCAGAACCTCTCGTTGATCTTTCCAACGATTCAGCATCTCTCATCGTTGATCTTTCCGACGATCCAGCATCTATAATCGTTGATCTTTCCGACGGTCCAGTATCTCTCATCGTTTATCTTTCCAAAGCTCCAGATTCGAAATGCTTCACCGAGCGTCGGTATGACCCTGAGTCAGCAGTGTAACTCTAGCTGGTATTGCTCATGACTAGCTATTCAATCTTGTATTATCGGTCATATATCTGAAATACTCTGCGGCTTAGCCGCTAACGAAATGAAGACCACGACATTGAACGGTCAAAACGAACAAAGTCCAACTTACAACAATATAGAAATGGATCTATACTACTCTATGCTGCCACGCAGACCTAATACCCCTTAATTATTAATTTGAATTGGTAATGAGCCTTTGCAATTTCGGAGAAAAAGATTGTCACTTTCGAGCAAATAATATATTATTGATGATGATGTAGCATAGTTTTTAGCATTAGCTATATATTAAGAAAATCAAAGGTCTCGAAATCTTATATAACCTCATAATCCTTCAGAAACTAATTACTTATTTGATAAATAAGATTTATTTTTAAATTTAGGTTAAAGTTTGTAAAGCCAAATTTACTTAATATAACAAAATTATAATATGATAAAATATACCTACTTCGTGTTATTGGTGGTATCATCAATCAACACCGCTATGGATTTTGCTGGTAGCCCTAGGTCTCCAATCCATGCTCTTGCTACTGAGGACTGTAGGTGTATTCGCTGTACCACTCACTAATCACCGGCAACTTTTAACCCTCTGATCCGGGTGTAGGAACTGGCCCAGACCCAGACCCAGATCCAGCATTCAACGAAGTTTCCCCCACCTCCGGCAGTTCTCCTCAATGCAGCCCATAGTTTGGCCTTACAATGTGCTCGCTTGCGCATAGATCCTGTTGCGGCGAATCTAAAACGTATTGACTCTAAGATTACAGAGCTTAGGCAGTACAAATACCTGGCAGTGACCACGATATTCTTTACAAGGCAGGCTATATTTATCGGGCTCCAGGTATCCCGTGCAGTGATTGTGGGTGCGATCATAACCACCGTGATCCGCGTCCGCGTCCAACCGTCAATGACGATGAAAATGGAGATCATAGTAGGATAAAGCTCATCTTATCAGATTTTGGTGTGATAAAACTCATTCTTTAGAGGATGCAAATCATGGTATTAATGCTATGAGCTCCGCAATTGGGAAGGCACCCCTAGGAATTCTCATAGGAGCTGAAGATGACCTTTGTTTAACTCAACTACTCTATACGCGGTATTCACGAAAAAAGAACAAAAACGATTTATACAGCTCTATTGAAATTCTCAAAAAGTTTTTGGATGTCGGACTGGAGCCTTAGATTAACCACGAGGTCTTGGCCTGTCTCGGTGTATGTTACTGTTCTACTTACCGTGTCACTAGGCATAGGTGACCTAAACCAAGGTATTGAGTTTACAAAAAGAATGCTTGTTGCACTCGACGGTTTTTTGAAACTTCTTATGCCCATATCTTGTGTCGTCCACTTAGTGAGCGGTACAATGTTGAAGGGAATCCTAATGGCCTTAATGAAGCCATTAGATTTATTGAAAAGGCGCTGAGGGATAGTAAGGAGGAAGAGGAGAATTTTGGATGCCAAATTCTGTCCTGACAATTTTAGAATTTCGGGGGCCGGTGGCAGGTTACAGGGAATATAGAAGACAAGCAACGGAGTCTTGATTGAAATCAACTATTCTATTGAGATAAGGCGAATACTGGAAGGTAACATGAATACAGAGGGGACAATGCTCGCGGTGGCTCTTAAATAAGCGCATAGGGACATGTTTAGAAGAAATAATTCCAAGGCGCTAAATCAGTACGCAAGTTGTTCTCCATTTGGTTTGGTATCAACTTCATGTGTATCCTGGCCCATTGTAATATTAACACCACGACTTATCGAAACAATCCAATCCATTTTTCAACCTTTCCAAATATTTTTATATACTTTGGGCTCAACTTTGGGCTCAAATGGGTCCCGCTCAAGCACTAACTCATTTTGAAAATTAAAATAAAATCAAAATATTCAATATTTTTCAATTATTTTTTAATATTTGGAAATGCAAAGGGCTTTTCTATGATATTTTAAATTTTAAACGGCATTTGATATCTAGTTTCTGGGATAAGTTTTTTAGCATAGTACCCTCTGACAGGTATAGGGGTAAGTGGGCCCAAAGTCAACCTCTGTATATATATAAGAAAGATATTCGGAAAGATATTCGGAAAGATGGGTAGTGAAAACAGAGAACGTCAGAGAACTTTGATGGAATTCTGACATGAAAGTCGTAGGTATCCAAAGCTCAATCCTGCCGGAAACCACAAGAACGAGATGGGCGAATAAAGGAGGTTTGGGCTTCCACACTTGGTTTTTGGCGCCAACGCAGTATTAACTTAACCATATTCACGGCTTACAGAGAGTAGCGAGACCTTCAATTCGCATATGCCCTCAAAGCAAAGCTCCGCCGCGGCAAAGCCCATCCTAGGCAAAAAATGCACCATGAGTTTCCCTCTATGCCGCTAGAGTGAAAAAAAAAGCAGCCGATCCGGGACAAATTGACGGTGGACACCGTGGTCAATGGGCGCTAGGCGCCAACGCTGCCAAGTATGTTTTTGTGGAAGCAAGGCTTAGGTCCTATTGATCTCGGCCTAGCTCAGCTAAGCGGATTTTGGAGTGAAAATTTAATGAATTTCGATTTAAAACGATGAAATGAACCTTTGCCATACTTGGCCCGGAATACCGAGCCCCCAAGAAAAGGCATTCATTCAGGGGTCTGGAAATCTCAGCTGGCTCGATGAGATCGATGCTTATGAGATTCCTCAAATCAAACCCATCAATACCACAGCAACCCCGTTGGCTATCTCTCACACTCGTTCACGCGTATTGCTAATAAACACCACCCTTTTCCCAGTTTCAGAAGAAATGCTAGCACGCTTGGCGAAAAGGGGATCGCTCCCAAATTTGGGAACAGTGCATACACTTGGATTGGGTAAACTTGAGCTGAAATTGGAGCTGAGTCCCGCCTAGCGGTGCTATGAGCATATGCCCGTCAGAGAGAGCGAGGGAGTATAAAATCCCAAATTACCGGCCCTCCGAGATCATAAAATTCGGATTTAGCATAACTAGCATCGCTAAAAAGGGACAAATAAAGCGACTCATCTATAATGCTTTGGTGCTACTCCCTAATTCTCCTCGGGATTACATCGACAACAAGCGCTTTCGTTCCACGAGCAGCTTGCAATGCCGACAACTGCTTGCGAGGTATATCCACATATAATATTACCTACAGATTATTCCATTCAGGATCTGGACATAAGATCTAATAATTCATCTCTCTGAGTAGCCTTACGTGCCACGGAACCTTCAGGGAGAATTGCCCAGGCCTCTTCGGACTGCAAAAGCCTGCTCTGGACCACAGTAACACCCCTTCCAGTGTAAGTCCACCCATGATTGAGGACAAAAATTATGCTCTAGGTATTAACATTCGCACAGCACCATCACTGAAAATGCACCTGTGGCCGCATTACAACAAAAAAGGCAGGCATCTACCCCAATCCCGGTCTATGCTTCCCGATGCTCGGAAATTTCGCGGTTCTCTAGCGCTTGTTCATGTATCGGGGTCACCTCATCGATAATTACGGCTGCAGCCTCCACCGTGATAGTCACATATGTGCAACCAGCGGTGACGACCACTTGTCGCGAACCTGATACTGTCACGGAGACTGCGACGGAGACTGTGAGTGTTACAGATATGGCTATCAAAACAACCACTGTATTTGATTTGAGTACCATCGTGGAGGCTGTCACCAGCACGGAATCTACCACCATCACGGATTCCACCACGGTCACAGATTCCACTACCATTACCGAATCGACCACCATCACGGATTCAACTACCGTTACGGATTTAGCTACCGTTACTGATACTACTACCATCAGCGAACCTACCACTATCACGGATTCTACCACAGTCACAGATTCCACTACGATTACTGAGCTTACTACAATTACCGAGCCTACAACTTTAACTGTTAGGCAAACGGCGACCGAATCAACGACCACAACAACCACTTCAACTACTTCGGTAGCCGCCTGTCCTACTGGGAATCCTATCGTGAACGGAGGGTTCGAATCGTTTTTGCCGGGTACTTGGTCAATCCTTAGTTCAGGCGACGGCAACTACGAACGTACGAACTCAGCTGCCTCAAGTGGCTCGTTTGCTTTCCGTGCTCGGATAGCTGCTACAAACGCAAATCTTCCGCAGCGAATCATTCAAGCAATTACTATCTGCCCGGGTGCCAATTACCAGGTTTCTTTCATGGCGAGGCGTGCCACGACCGCGGGTAATGTCGCTGCAGCTCTATATATTAACGATACTCTTCTCGCTGGGGGTACTATCACAGCTTCATCCTTCCAGCCCGCACCAGTAGTCAATGGCGGTATATTTTCGTCTACCGTGAACAGTGTTATAGTAAGAATGGAATTCACTTATTCTGGCGGTACCAACCAAGCGAAGGAAATTTTAGTTGATGATATTGTCTTGACCAGACTTTCATAACCTACTGGATCTAACCGCTATTATAAAGAGAAAACACATACACTTGTTAAGGATAGGATAAGAACCTACTGAATCTGAGTTATAGAAAACGAGCGCTCGTATTAACCAACACTCTATCTGTTATGGCCATGCCAGAACATGACAAACATCTGCTATTAAAAACATACTTCATTTTACTTCCATTTATATTTATATTATAATAATATGCTCTGTTGAAATTGTGCTTATTTTTTATTTTATGTTTAATAATTTAATAATCTGTAGATTGAATATATATAATTCTAACTATAATTTTGTTTTTGTTATTTTTATATAATATATTTGACAAATATAACATATAATGTGATATGTGAGTATGTAATAAGTGATTAAGTAATATATAATATATATAATAAAATAATATTAAATATATAATATATAATTACTATTTAATATTGTATAAAGTATTTTTATTTATATAAAATTATTATTAAAATTGATGAATAGTTCTTATTCTTTATTAATTAATTTAAATATAATTGTCACAGACCTATGGTCTTGACAGTATAATACCTATACTTTGTTTTACACTACATCATTTTCAGTTTTACTTTACCACATTCCCTATATAATATTTATTATCTGCATATATAAGTTTTGTTGTTTTATTTGAAACTCTATTATACAATATTACATATCACATAACATATAATATACAATAAGTAATATACAAGTATGCAACTTATAACTCAAGTAATATATAATAACAGATATATGATATACAATCATTTACTATTTATATAAAATATTATTATATATATAAAATTATTGTTAGAATTAATAAACAGTTTTTATTTTTTATCAATTAATTTAAATATAATATAGATTTATAGTTCGCTATAATCCTTATTATTATTACACATCTCATATATTATTTTTTAATATTATTGTTATATATACTCTATAAGTTCTGAAAACCTAATATTTTAAAATAAAAAATCAGTATTTAATCAGATAGATTTAATCAAAATATAATATTTTAACTGATCTTATTTAGATTTAATGAAAAAACATATATATATTGATAAATAAAATCAATTTAAAAAATTTTATTTTTTTTAGAATACAAAACAACAAATAACAAAAGAGATTGTACACCTCTTCATAACATATTTTTTAAATTATAATTTATATATCGAAATTGAATTAGGTTAGGTTAGGTTAGGTTAGGTTAGGTTAGGTTAGGTTAGGTTAGGTTAGGTTAGGTTAGGTTAGGTTAGGTTAGGTTAGGTTAGGTTAGGTTAGGTTAGGTTAGGTTAGGTTAG